>CAXKVW010001450.1:0-25046 GCA_964058825.1 Carex arenaria
GGGCGTGCCTTTGGTAGAATTTCATTGCTTCAAAGCTTACCTTATGTTAGGTATTCTAACAACATGTATTGCCATATTGGAGCTATGGCACAACAAGCCTATTCAATCGGTGAATAAATCATAGTATTGCAGTTATTTAGAGAGTTCTTTACTAAATTAGTAAATTCAATGCAAGTCTAGCATTAAGCAGCGAGAGAGCACTAATTTCAAAATGTAAATTGTACCTAGGGTAAGTGGGGACAGTGGTCCAAGCATAGTTGACAGAGCCTTTGAAAATTTGGCGGCAGTTAGAGACGATATCTTCAATGATATGCATGTGTAACCATATGCTCTCAGCTTGGGTGCATACCACCCCACCTGGCCTGAGAGCCCTTGCCACTGACTCAAAAAATGGCTTCTCAAATAGCTCTTGGGCTGGACCTGTATATGAAACAAAAAATAACGAATAAACAAATTAACCAAGTATTAGGTTTTATTTGTGTGTTATAGATTTATTTTCAGTTGTGAAATGATAGACGAGCAATGACAGGCAACATAACCAAGTGTCTATTTTCATAACTTTGACTTATAAGGCTTTATTAGGGCAAAATTGGGATATTTATTTAATGAACTCGTACCATGTGGTTTGATGCATCTGAGATATATATTATAAGAATTTTGTTATCAGATGTAGCTTCACACTTGCCAATTTTTAATTGGAAATGTTCAATCTATAATTTGCTAACCTAATACATAAACAACGATTTCATTATATTTTATTTCTACCTCTGTACTAAAAGTATATTATTACTTAAAAATAGAAGTTTTTTTAATCAAAAGCTTGTGAAAACTCACCAATTGGATCCGAGGAATCAACAATTATGGCATCATAGGTACCCTCTGTTGCATTTTTTAAGAATGCAACTCCTGTTATTATGGACAACAAGCATATATATTTTTAGCCCAAAACATAAGTTGTCCGACATAAACAAATATAGTAGACAGCAAAAGAGAATGGAATTAGTCCTCTGTATAGAAAAAAAAAAAAAGAACCATCGCCAATATGTAGTGTCACACGGGAATCTTCATATCCAATGGCCACATCAGGGAAGAACTGTTTTGATACCTTCACACATATACAATAAAAAAGGTTTAAAACTTGAATAAAAACATGCATAAACTCATCAATTAGACAGACTGCACATTAATTGTTGTATTCAGTTGCAGCTTATTGGATTTATGAATCTTCATATCCAATGGCCGCGTCAGGGAAGAACTGCTTTGATACCTTCACCCATATACAATTAAAAAGACTTAAAACTTAAATAAAAATATGCATAAACTCATCAATTAGGCAGACTGCACATTAATCGTTGTATTTAGTTGCAGCTTATTGGATTTATGGATCTGAAAACCTGTTCAATTAATTTAAGGTACAAAGTAATGATTTGGAAATTCACCAATTATCAAATAAGCTTTTTCTACAATTTTTGATGTTCCAACGGTTAACCAGAATTTACCCTAAAAACAATAAATCAAAATTATAGAAGATAAATGCCTTCCGTCAATTTTTCAGACATGCACACACACAAGGGTAGAGAAGAGCGGGGGGAGAGAGAGAGAGAGAGACTTACATCAATGACCATCTTATCAATCTCACAGATGTCAATTTGTTCGACAGATGAGTGGCGTGATACTTCACGCAATACACCCCCATCACCACCTCCTATTACCAAAACCTTGACAAATATTAAAAAAGAAAAATGTCATTTCTAGGAAAACTTGCAAGTAGAGCTTGTTTGGGAATAAAAGTGACAGCCAGTACTACAATTTTTTCCCAATTACCCTATTTTTCTAGTTATGAAGTGCCAACCATTACAAAAAATATATACAATTAGAAATAGCCTTTTAACTTCTAATGTAGACATTTTTCCCCAGCTTAACTTTTCTATTGAGACATTGAAAAATATAAATATTTTTTGTTTTACCGAAGTGGAAACCCAGCTACTAAAACAATACTGTACCTTTTTAGGGTTTGGGATGGAGCAGAGAGGAAGGTGAGTTATCATCTCTTGGTAGGCACACTCATCTCTCTCTGTCAATTGAATCACACCGTCTAGTACCAGAACTTTGCCATAAGTCATGGACTATGAACCAACCAAAAATTAAACAAAAAATACACATTAAAAAGTACTGTTGGAAAACAACAAAAGGAGGGTGCCAAATTATAAACAATTTTTTCTTGTTTTTTCATTGTTTAACTGCAGCATACCAAGCTGATCAAGTCAGGAGCACTAAATACCAGCCAAATCAGAGCTTAGGTTACGATTTTATATAAGTTTAATCCAAACAAACGACAAAAGAAATAAAGAAAAACAAAATAATGAAGATGGTCTAAGCTTGGGGGCTTCCTATCAGTAACACCTCATAAAATTAAAACACTGGTAAGTAGAGTGAAATGTACCTGAAAAACCAACACATTTTGGTAGTCTGATTTTCCTTCAAACAAAATCTTTTCTACTTTCAAGGAGTGTGCCTCACCTACAAGATTTAGCACCAAAAGCATTAATATACTTCAAGATCAAGATTCTATTCTTCTCTTACCCATGACATGACAAGTAATGGATTTCAAGAAAAATAAGAATTATAAACAAGAATCAAGATATTCACAGACAATTTACAAACTCAATCTATAAAGAGCATCAACCGTCCAATATTTATCCACAGAATAATCCATTGCAAGAATTCGTCTTTCCATAAGATGAAATAAGTGTCAAAGAATCAATAAAAAAGAACAACGATTTCATCAACCGTCCAATATTTATCCATAGAATAGTTCATAACCTAACCCAGATTATTAGAAATCACAATCATAAGAAAAAATAAGTATCAAATAATCACTAGAAAAGAACAGCGATTTTATCAATGGCTAGTACCTGGCCACATGGGGCTAATCTCGGAGAACCACCCCGGCATCACGGCGGATATGCCATTGTTAGCAACAACCTCCTCCGCCGTCACCTCCTCAACAGTCACTTCAACGTCCTCCGCTCTAAGTCTCTTCGCCGCCGTCTCCTCCCCTTCCATTCCTACTCTTTCTTTCTTTCTTCTTTTGTTGGTACTAAATGAAATGAAGCCCATCGGAGCGCGGACCTATAAATAGTATTAAAATATTCTTTTTAGACCTACTGCCCAATGCAGACAAAAATATCAACTGTAGTTTTTTTGTTTTAGAAAATAAACATTTTTTAAAAGACCTGAAAAATATCAAAAATTTGCTGTGACAGAAAAGATTAGAAAAGATTCCGTCATTTTTATCCATGCCCACTAACTCCTACATTTCCCCAACTCTACCCAGAAATCTGAAATTTCGTCAAAAATGCCCAAACCGGCCACTAAACCCGCGGTTTCTAATTTTTATTAGAAACCGGCTACTAGACCGCCGGTTTCTAATAAAAATTAGAAACCGCGGGTTTAGTGGCCGGTTTCCATGTTTAATTTCGGCCAGAGCTATTTAATAGCCGATTTCTCTCAAAACGTACAGTAGCCCCATTTTTAGAGAAGAAGAAAAGAGGAGAGAAAGAGAACGACGCGAAGAAGCGAATCTACAGTGATCTGCAGTATTTTTTTGAACAGTACGTATAGTATTTTTGTACAGTACCGGTATTATTTTTGTACAGTACCTGTAGTATTTTTGTACAGTACCTGCAGTATTTTTGTACACTACGTATGTACAGTAATTTCTACAGTATTCTGTCAACAGTAATTTCAACAGTATTCTGTCAACAGTAATTTGTGTACAGTAATTTGTACAGTATTATGTCTACAGTAACATTTGAACAGCAATTTTTGTACAGTAAACGCTGTATAGTAAACATTGTACAGTAACGTTTTATTTTTTTTATTATTATTTATCAGTGGATTATGAATAAAAAATGGATTACTTGAAAGATGTTTATCATTTACGACAATGTAGTTTGTTGGTCATGGCGTTGCTTGTTACATTACATTATAATGGAAAGTTTCTACATGGTCCACAAGGAGCATATTACTCCAAACCGCCATCGCATTCTTTTGTTGTTCAAGAGGGTACCTCCCTTTCGGGCTTGAAGTCTCAAATTTATGATTGTGTGGGTTTTAACCCGAATCGATGTGACTTAAAGTTGTCAACCCGAGCCATGAACAGACCAATGTATATCCAAGTTCCGATAGATAATGATCCTTTTTGGAGTCAATTGTGCAACAAGTTTAAGGAGCAGGGGTTTTCTTTTATGGAACTGTACGTGAAGAGAATTAAAAAAGACGAAAGTGGGAGTAGTTCGGGACAAAATTCGGTGGCGCCAAACTATGGACAAGAACGAGTCATAGAACAATACACCACCGTTGGTCCAAGTTTCCAACAACACCCAGAACCAGTTATGGACCCATACACCCCAGCTGGTCCAAGTTTCCAACCACACTCACCACCAGACATGGGCCCATACAACCCCGTTACTGCATATGCCGAACCATACACCCCCGTTGGTCCATATTTCGAGCCAACCCCTGAACCACCAATCCATAACACAATTCCATTGCCATTACCTCAATCACCACTAAGAAAATCACCACCTCACCCCAGACCGTTACCAGTACCAGTAGATGAGCGTGCCGGGTCGGATTTTGAAAACATGAATGAAATTCCAGAATATACACTGGAAACGGCGGATGAATATGAAGGAGAATGGGATTCGGACCACTTGGAGGGTTTACGTGAAGATGGTGCTTCGGGGGGTGGAGAAGGATCAGTTCGTATCAACCCATTCAATGGCAGGGCCAGCACGCACCCGTTCGAATGCTTCAATGATACATCTGGCTTTCAAGAAGCTGATATCGGATTTTTCGGTGCCCGAATCACGTACAGTAGTGACCTGGCAGCCGGGCTATATTTTAGAAACAAAGCTGATCTGAATAAGAAGATTAACGAGTACCACGTTGATAAGAATCAGGAGGTTGAAAGGCAAAAAAGCGACAAGACTCGAATGGTTGTGGTTTGTAAGGATAAAGATTGCAGTTTCAAACTCAAAGCTCAACCAACGGGTGACGGGGATGCATGGGTTATCACAGAGCAAAACCATCCTCACACATGCAGGACTGATCACACAAGGACAGACAATGCAATGCTTACTGCGTCCATTATTGCTGATATTATTGAGGATTCTATTAAAAAGGACCCGGCTATGAGCATCCAATCAGTCGCAAACTGTGTGAGGGTTAAATACAACAACTGTGAACCGAGATACAACCGATTGTGGAGAGGTCGTGAGCTTGCAATAGCACGACAATTCGGGAGTTGGGAGGGTTCATACAGCTTCTTGCCAAAATTACTAATAGGTATATGCGATAAGAATCCCGGCTCAAAGTACAAGTTTGTAACTAGTCCAATCCGAGAAAGCACAGGTGCAATTATGCAAGGTGTTGAACACTTCGTTGCAGTAGCCTGGGCGTTTGGTCCATGTATTGCAGCATTTCGATACCTGAGACCAGTGATCAGTATAGATGCATGTTTCATGTCTGGGCGTTATGAAGGGAGGCTTCTGATAGCTTGCGCATATGACGCCGAGAACCAGTTGCTGCCTCTGGCATTTGCAATTGTGGAGAAGGAGTCTGGTCCAACATGGGGTTTTTTTTTGCAGTGGCTACGGAACGAAGTGATTGGAGTTAACACTTTTGTATGTGTTCTATCGGATCAACACTTAGGAATTAGAGCTGCTCTTAACCCAGAATACGGATGGTCAGAAGAACTTTTTAAGCACAGATTCTGTTCACAGCATATTGCAGCCAACCTGGTAAGTAATTGTGGAGGAGACAAGTGGTACGGCCAGAGGTTCAGACGAGGAGCCAAGAAGAAGAAGCCGAGGAGATTGAAGGAGATGTTCGAAGAATTCGCTATGGTAAGTACATTTTATAAATTTTCTTACATAATTCTTTAATAATTTCTCGTCCTTTTCTTTAATAATTTTCCTACCTAATGTTGTGCAGCTAAATCCAAGGTGTAATGCTTATTTGAAAAAATATGGCAAGAAAAAGCCTGATGACCCGTTCGAGTCGTCTAATTATGATAAGATCTTCCAGACATGTGATGGAGGTTTCCGTTTCGGAATCATGACAACAAACAGGTCGGAGTCATTGAACCATGTATTCCAGAAGAGCCGGAGACTGCCCGTAGCTGCGATTGTTGAGGAAACATTTTACAAATGCAATGCCTGGTTCGTACAGAGGAGGGCCCGAGCCATGGCACTAGCCGATGCGAATAAGCAATGGTCTGAACGGGTGGAAAAAAAGCTCAGAAAAAGATGGGAGAAAGCAACAAGGATGACTTTGGTCCCGTATACGCAGGGTGAAGGAAGATACCAAGTCTCCTCTCCTGATGAATATGTTCCAGTCTGCAAGCGCTCTGATGGCACCATGGACATTATTCATAGGGAGTTCCAGTACACTGTGACTCGTGGGCCAAATAGAACTATGGAGTGCACATGCAGAGGTATCCAACTAACATCTATTCAGTGTGTTCATGTGTTAGCAGTTTGTCGAAAACGAAATTGGGACGAGAACCAGTTTATTGCTGATTGGTATAGTGTCAACTATCTTGTCAGTACTTGGAATGGTATGTTTCACCCTTATGGAAATGCAGATGAATGGCCATTTTACGATGGAACTACAATAATACCTAACAAGAAATGGATTAGAAAGGGCCCAAGAAAACACACCCGACTCAAAATGACCATGGATGAGTTGAGCGGTCGCCAAAAGGGGCATACTGCTCGCCGTTCAACTACCGATCGACGTAGGAGAGGTACGTAACACTCACAAAATCCTATATATCGTTATAATTTCATGATTTAACCGACACATATATGAAATGTAGAGGCAAAAAATGCAGCAGCTGCGGAAGAAAATGAGCGAATTCTTACAGGGGGGTCATCTGGGTCAAGGCGTAGCAGAACCACAAGTTCGTTAGATGCATCCATTATGTATGCCGAGGCAATGGGAGATGTCTTCTCAGTGCCAGGAGAGGCCACTGGTAGCCATGCAGAGCCGTCAGTTGTCCAACCAAGAAGGTCATCTCTCAGGATAGAACGTACTGCAGGGTCGTTTATGTCTGCAGCAGATCCATTGGGTGCGCATGTAGAGCAGCCAAGGCGATCATCTCTCAGGATAGAACGAGCATCTGTTAGCCAAGCAGCACCATCTGGAGCGGAGGTAGAGCCAAGTAGTGCTCCTGTACAACAAAGAAGGAGCTCGTCTTTTAGGCAACCAAGGGCATCTAGTAGCCAGGCAGCGCCATCTGATACGCAACCAAAGCCATCAAAGAAGCCATCATTTGGGTCTCGAATGTTAGGTGGATTTCGTTTCAGGAAAAATAGTTGAACATAAGAGTGATTGTGAACTATTATTTTGAGAACTTATTATATGAACTTGTAACTTTTTTGAGAACTTCATTTATATTATCTTTGGTTTATTATGTTGCTTTTCTTTAGGCAAAAACGATGAGCAAAAACACACCAAATCAATCGTCAGGTGCTGGCAAAGATAAATGGGAGAATGTGTTTCCTAAACACCAAGCCAATGATGAAGATGATTTTGCCGAAAGCCTTTACATCAAAATAAAACCAATGTTTCCAAAGAAAAATACAGGTAGGACTATCTCTCCGCCTCGTGTGACTGTTACCGGCGAGGTCAAAACAAAAAAAAAACATGTAAGACTGTCTCTTCGTCTGCTACGACCGAACCAGACTCAGACGTTGATTTTGTTCCATGTACCTTCCGTACGAGTTCTGAGAAGTAGTAATATTGCAATGTCTGTAATAATTATTTTGCGATCGTGATGTACTTTTAATTTCAAATTCGCTCGGAATTATCAATTTTAGAATTTTGATGTTATATGTTACGAATCGTTTTTAAGTATCAATTTTATCAATAAATGTAAGTATCAAACGATAGAGTAGGAACTCGCCTCAAAATGTAAACGATATGCAAATGACAAACATAACAGATCCAAATGACAAACGATAGAGTAGGAAATATAAATAAATACCCAGAGATAGATAATACAACCATAAAATGATAAAAAGTAACAACAAAAGTAACAACCTATCATCATCTAAACGGAGAAGGGGAGTATCGCTGGGCTGGATGTCCTCTATTATGTCTGTCGCCCAGCCTCGTCCAGACCGCATCACTTGCAGCAATAGCAGCAGCCTCTGCCTCTCTCCTGAGACGTGATCCTGTCTCCCACGGATCATCATCCCCCATAGTAGTAGCTGGAGGAGGCGGGGGTGTAGAGAAGATAGAGTCTGCCAGTCCCTCCGCAAAGTCAGAAGGGGCCTGTGACCCGCTAGCCTCGCCATCGTGTGCCATCGCCGTAGGGTATCGTCCCGGCTGTGAAGGTGATAGGGACTCAATCTCATCGAAACTGATAGTCACCCTATAATCCTCCATATGGTCGTAAGATGCAGACTCGTATGGCGGTGGCGGCGGTGGCATGCTAGCTGGACCCTGCAAATCAAATAATAATATAAATTTTTGTATTAGTGGCAAAAGTTGAACTAACTCGACTCATAACAAATACAACTTACCGGTGGCTGTACTGGACGTCCCTCAGAGTTATAGTAGGCAGTCCAGCCGGAATTAGACAGCACCCACTGATAATAGTCCCATTCTGCATCCACACGGGGTGGAGATGGCATATCCCGAGTGAATACGGCTGGCGCATCTGGCTCGTCTGGATCTACTGCCCGCCAATCGATGTTCTCTCCGGCGTCGCGCAACATGCTGATCAGACGCCCACCAGATCCGGCATCCTCAATGAGTTGGCCATGATCTTTCAACTGACTCCATCCAACTCTTCGCCAGCCCTTCACCCCGAGCATCTTGATGGCATGCGCAGCGGCCTTAATCGGCAGTAATATCTGAACAAAAAAACATATATTAGTCAACATATTTATGTAATTACCGTTTAATGAACATATAATATAAAGGTGTTGGATTAATTACCCAGCGAGCCCAGCGACGTCCGGAAGGCTGGTGACCTGATAGATCCTCTTGCAGTGGCTGGCGGAGATATGCACTATAATCGCCCACCAGATATAATGACGCCGCGCCAACCCTGGAGTACCAAGTCCTGTACCTCAGCAGATGAGATCCTGGGGTCTGAGTCATCTCATCAGGCATCTGATATATCTGAGGCTCAGCCGGAATCTCAGACTCTACGTAATAATTTGGTAACTCGAGGCGCCAGTTTCTTTCCATAGCGCCGGCGTGCGACATCCTGCCAATTAAATGTAAGTTGCAATGAAAATGTAACAGATAATTTAGAGGTTATCGATAATTAATTAAATTTCTTACTTGTGCAGTCTCCTGATCTCCTGCCTGGGTAATGCCGGCTCCACTGGGATCAATGGCTCCTCTCCGTACTGCCGAAGTACCCGATCTGGATAGTGGTGCTCCACTATCCAGAAGCAGACTAGCGGGCCTCGGTACCACCAGCTGTCACGCTCCTCAAGACAACGAAGAGGCAACTCCTCAGACGCATACAGATCTGCGTATGGTGTCCACTGCACCTGCGACTCGTCCAGGTTATTCAGCTGTAAACGCACCAACCTAATACCTACGGTGCGTCCGTGCCCCTCATCCCGATAGTGGTGGATACCATGCCAACGGTGGCCGTAGACCGGCCATCGCTCCTGATCATCTTGCGGCTGTCCCCAAACTGGCTCTGGCTTATTTGGCATAGGACGGCCCACCGGTAGCCGTGACCATGACCAATGCTGCAACAAAAGAACCGGCCCGTACACCTGTTTGGCCTTCACCTGTATTTCGGAGGTTATAAGTCGTATTTTCATTTGACTAATTGATGAAATAATTAAGTAACAAACAACATAATAACTAACCTGACAAGCAGTGCAGAGGCTACGGTACAGCATAGCTAACACAGCTCCACCCCAGTTGTAGGCCGGCGGGTTATCAAAGTCCCTTAGAAGTCGCAAATACATCATGGGGATGCCATCGCCGCTGGCATCAGGAAACATAACGGTACCGAAGAGGTCCATCACGTAACCCCGGGTGTATCTGTAAAAACAAAGAAGATGGTTAGTATTATAATTACATAAGTTAATTAACAGATGAAAAATAAATTATTATTATTATTATTACCTCCGAATCTCCAGATCACTAGAGGCATCCGTCAGACCGGCACTGAAGTGCTGCCGCAACTTTGTCTTCTGCATGTGATAACTGGACTTCCCCTTATCGGCCCGTAACTGTGTCGGATCTGCCCCCAAATACTGATCGATGTCATGGGCGAAGTCTCTGCTGTCAGATACTCCGCCTACGGGAATGCCCCTGATCGGCAAACCCCAGAGGGCACTCACGTCCTGCAACGTGACAGTCATCTCCCCGAAAGGCATATGGAACGTGTGCGTCTCGGGACGCCATCGCTCAACAAATCCTGCGATGAGAGATGCATTGATGGAGGGAGTCGTGTCCCGCAGGATGGACACAATCTGATATAGTCCCAGCCGGATGAGATATGGGTCCATCTGTGAGAAGTACTGCATCCGAGGGACGTAAAAATTGACCTCCATCAGATAATCGTCCTGCGTTGAAAGCCAACAAAAGTATTACATAATGTATACAACAAAATTTAAACTTCGTATATGGACAAAAACTAGCATACCTCAACGGAAGCCAATGATACCCTGTGCTCGCGGTGGGGCATCCATAAGAGAGGGCTGAAGTGCTCGGTACTGGTGGTGTCAATCGGCGCCTCAACCTGTGGTGCACGTCTGGGCCGTCCTCTACCTCTACCTCCAGCCATCCTAAACTTAAATTGTGTAAAAACGCGTTAAAATGAGCTAAAATGAGCTAATTATACTATTTTATACTCATTATTTTCGAATTAGGCTAAGTTATATAACTATCCGAAATTATACAAAATTTTATCAAGTTCGATACCTATACTAAATTATATCCTAATTTATAACAAACCATAATTTATACCCAAATTATACCTTAATTTATAACTATACTAAACTATACTAAACTACCTAATTTATAAAAAAAAATTTAACAATTCTAATGAATTGGTAGCAATTTATAACAATTTCTAACAAACGGTAGCAATTTATAACAATTGGTAGCAATTTATAACAATTTCTAACAAACGGTAGCAATTTATAACAATTGGAACAAAATTGGTACATTTCTAATGAATTGGTAGCAATTTATAACAATTGCTAATAAATTTTAACAATTTCTGATAAACGGTAGCAATTTATAACAACTAGTACCAATTTCTAATAAATTATAACAATAGTCAACAATTGGTAGCAATTTATAATAAATTTATAAGAAGTTATAACAATTGGTAGCAATTTCTAATTAATTTTAACAATTTCTAACAATTGGTACCAATTTCTAATAAATTTTAACAGTTTCTAATAAATTTTAACAATTTTTAACAATTAATACCAATTTCTAAAAAATTTTAACAATTTATAACAATTGGTACCAATTTCTAATGAATTAAAACAATTCCTAAACAATTTATAGCAATTTCTAATTAATTTTAACAATTTATACCAATTTCTAGCAATTTCTAATAAATTTAAACAATTTCTAAACAATTTATAAAATTGGTAGCAATTTCTAATAAATTTATAACAACTTATAACAATTGATACCAATTTACAACTATTTTGGCCTACTGAATAATATAAAATAATATATAGGGACTTACTTGCAAAAGCAGGCAGAAAAGGAGAAATCTGGGAGAAAGAGAGAATGTGAGGAGAGATAGTGTGAAATTTGATGAAATGAATTGTGAGGAAATTTCAGAACAGTGCACACGTATATATAAAATTATTTTTTTTGAGCGACCGGCCACTAAACCCGCGGTTTCTAATTTTTATTAGAAACCGGCGGTCTAGTAGCCGGTTTCTAATAAAAATTAGAAACCGCGGGTTTGGTGGCCGGTTTGGGCATTTTTGATGAAATTTCAGATTTCTGGGCAGAGTTGGGGAAATGTAGGGGTTAGTGGGCATGGATAAAAATGACGGGAAAAGATTCGTATCAAATGATACAATCTTATTTGAAAATATATATATTTTTATATCTATTTTTTATCAATATCCTCCACTATCCTATATTTTGAAAAAAAAATAAAAATTCTATAATTTCGTAAAAATATAATAACAATAGAATCTTTTTATTTCGGCCTCGTTTTATAAATAAAAAAAAGTGGGAAAGAAACTAGAGAAATATCACGACCTTTAACAATAACCATGAAACACATTATAATATCAAATACTAATTGTCACAGGACATGACTTGACATTCACATAAACCGAATAGTTAATCTCACACATCCATAAATCGAATGATTAATCTAATGTTTTTGTTGTACAATCACGAATCCATTCATTGCGTTTTATCACTATCATTTTTTATCATCCATCCATGAGCCGACTTTCATTTTTTTGTTTATTTACTTATTTATTTATATGAATGGGCACTCTTTGCCTTTTATCAAAAAAAAAAACTTATTGATTTATATATAATTTTTTATATAATTTAGAATAAAATATAGAGCTGAAAACGTTGCCAATTTAGAGTAGGATAATGTGAATACAAAATTCTTATCCGTCTTTCAATAAGCGGATACAAATACAAATAGTAAACATATATCAAAATTTAAAACAAAATATGTTTTAAATGAATACATATAATACAGATACAAAACGTCAAAGTCATTAAATATTTATAATTGTTACATAAACATTAATTATTGTTAAAATTTAATTATATGACTGAAAGTTCTTTTAAGTTTTTACTATAAATATTTATCGATATGTAATTAAGTTGGGAGAGGAGGGTGTCCGATGTCCATCGGACCAGAGTCTGTTCGATGGGTGGTTTCTATCATCCGATTCACTTCAAGATCTGTGCGCACAGATATTAAAGCAAATAACACGGATATTAAAGCGATGCGCTCATATCTTGAAGTGAATCGAACAATAGAAACCACCCATCAAACATAATCTGATCCGATGGGCATCGGACACCCCCCTCTCCCAATTAAGTTTGCTACTTTATTGAGTCTTTTCTGATATAGTTTTTCAACTGCAAGGGGTATCCAATGGAAATGGTGCCTCTCTTGTCTAGATATTCCAGGCACCAGAATCTGATATATTATGCACTTTCTTAATTAGTTGTAATGGGATTGTATAATTTGTGTGAAGTATACATAACTTGGGTAAAGAATATTGCCAAGAAAAAGAGAAGTGATAATTAATTTTTCCAAGGCACGTAATAATAGTTAACAAAAACAACACAGATCAAGAACTCATCGTCATAAAATATTGCATTATTTGAAGAATAATTATTTTCATCCCCCACTTCCATCCCACACCATCCCCGCACACTCCCCACATTAATTAATTATCTTAATTAACATTCTTTTCACATTCCATTTCCATCTCCGCACTTCATCCATATTAATTAACTACCATAATTAGCATCATTCCCCACATTAATTAACTATCTTAATTAAATTTGATATCTTTCTTTAGTATGAATAAATACTACATTGATACTTCAACTGGAGTATTTAAGTTGTATTTTTTGTCTCTTTCTTAAGAAAAATTGATATTTATTTAAGAGATACTCTGACTAAAGAATAAGATTATTCTAAAAATTAGTGTTTAATTTTGTAATTAAAATTATATTTTTATATGAAAATTCAATTTGGAAAATTTTATAAATTTTTTAATTAAAGACTTTATATTTCAAAAGTTAAATACTAGCGTTCCTAAAGTTAAATACTAACATTTTTAAAGTTAAATACTGATGTATATAAAGTTAAATACTAAGATATATGATGCTAAATAGAATTCATGCAACTTATTTATAATTTTAGATATTAATACTTTTGACTTTAAAGATAAATACTAATTTTTATAATGTTAAATACTAACATTCCTAAAGTTAAATACTGATATGCATAAAGTTAAATACTAATATTTCACAGGATCTTAAATTCAATGTTTATAGAATAACATTGTATTGGTTGGAGATTAATACTTATATCATTTAGGGTTAAATATCTCATCTTTGATACTATTATAACTAAATTATTTAATACTTCAACCTTAATATTAAATACTTAACTTCAATATTTACATATTGATACTAATATATGTTAGACATTATTATCACTATCTCTAATTCTTAAATAGTCATATTTGAAAGGATAAATACTTATTACTAAAAATGTTAAATACTCCAATTTTTAGAGATAAATACTTCTAATTATATTTCACACATTAATACTATTATAACTAATTGTTAAATACTCCAATTCTTAGGGATAAATACTTCTAACTAAATTGTTAAATACTTCAACCTTAAGGCTAAATACTTAACTTCAATATTTACAGGAATTTATTCGGCCCATAGAGTTTGGCCCAGTTCAAAACATTGGGCCAGCAAGTTATGGAGGATGTGCGGGGATGCGAGGACGATGCCAAATATTTTGTCATTTTTTGCGGGGACAAAGATTGTGTCGTTGTTGGACGCGGACGGTTAATACTCTAATGAATGAAGTAAAATATTTGTTCGATGCACTATTAATACATTAAAGATTGAAGTCAAATACTGCAGGAAATTTAAACCATCAAATGTCGGAACCTAATTTTTTTTGTCTTTTAGTGGGAGATACGGGGGATGGTGATGCGGGGACAACATTTTTTTGTTGTTGGACGCTAATTATTAATATTACAATGAACGAAGTTAAATACTAGATCGAGATTGAACTTGAGCTAATAGTTCTACTATAGAGAAATAGTAAAATTGAGATTGAACTTGAAGTTGTTTTTTGTGAAACTATTTAAGCCAATGAAGTTGAGATATCATCTCGCGAGAAGAACAAGTAAAAGAGTGAGTCTATGGTACTATGCATATCACGATTTAATTCATAATACGGATCGATATTTTCGTTTTCAAAATTCTAACAGTCAATTTGAATCATTCAAAATGATTTTCATATGAATATTTACTTGCAGACCAAATTTTATATTTTTAAAAAAAAATTTACTATTTTTTTAAGATGGGTAGAAAATCACTGTTTTTGAGTGGTCCAGAATTTTCAGATCAAGCGATTTTCTAACTATCTTAAAAAATGGTAAAAATATTCTCAAAAATAAAAAATTCGGTCTACAAGTAGATAATTATATGGGATCATGTTGAACGGTTTGGATCGACCATTAAAATTTTAAAAATAGAAATATTAACCCGTATTACGAATCAACCCGTGATATGCATAGTACCATAGACTCACTCCAAGTACAAGCATGCAAAATCACACAAACAGATCATTGCATCTCCTTCGCGTATCTGATAAATTTAATATTCCCACAAAAAAGTATTTAAATTCGTGGTCACTCATTAACCGCATAGATACTGTCATGTGGTCATTCAAGCATTCAATTTAAAAAATTTCATTATCAAAGCATCACCAACCTTTTGACAAACGAGAACCAACTTTTAATTTAGTGGCAAAAACAATGTCATTTCTGCAAGAGGTGGTTTGATCAAAATCTGGATGAAGAATCTCTTATGAATATTAAATAGTTAAGTAACTTGAACTCCAATTTTTACTCAAAAACCCTTTCGACAAACAGCAATACTGTCATGTGGTTAACAAGAAACTACACTTGCAGCTATTGTTCCAAAAATACCAGTAACCATACTTTCTCCCAAAAATAGTTTTGTGAAGCATACATAACATGGATAAGTAATATTGCCCAGAAAAAGAATTAATGAAAAATGATTTTTTGAAGGCACGTAATAATAATTAACACAAACAGCACAGATCAACAACTCATAATCATAATATGCTGCATTATTATAAATCCTGTTAAACATTCTGGCAACAAAGTTATAACAAAACCTCTCACACTGATTATTTTGAGAACAGAAAACAGTGACCCAACAACAAAGCAGAAAATAACTAACAGCCCCCACTATCCATATAAAACTAAGAGATAATGACCAGATATATCATACATATCACATGTTATATGCAGATATATCCTCCAACTATTATTTGTATTCACTTGGGAGGGAAGAAGATAGCGTCAGAGGTGCGTTTGGAGCGAAATAGCTGCTCTAATTCAGATGTGGTGCCAAATGAAGCCTCCAGTGCTTGAGGAGAAATTGCTTTCCAAACTGATGTCCTCCCTGCCAGGTGACTAAACACGGGGCTGCATTTCCATAACAATAATTATAGTTATAGTTATATAATTAATGCATGATGGAAATTGAATAGATGATATTGCATATTTTTCAATCGGGAGTTAAGCATATAAAACACCAAAACTTGATCTAAAATAGGAGTTTATATGAATTACTTTGGAGTAGTGATGATAGAGAACCACTCCATGCCCTCGGGATCAGCAATTTTCGACACAACAAAGAACCTTGGCACGATAAACAGCTGCCCTCCTGACACCTTTGTCTCAAGCACCCGTTTCCCATCTATCCCCACCACCTGCACCCTCCCGCTTCCTTTCACCAGATATGTCACCTGAAACCACCACAATTCCAATTTCAGTTAAAACATTTAAAAAGAAAATTTAACCTGACAGTAACGTACCAGTAGTGCTGTACTGTACCAAAAATATATTTCCTTCTCAATTAGTCAAAACAGCACAACTTCTATTAAAAGTAATAAATTAATCTATAACGGGGCGATTAAGTGGGACTAAAATTCTTGCCTGATATGCCGAGTCGCAAGAAAATCCAGGAGAGCACATGGCCCCACCACACAGTTTCACTAAGTCAGCTCCCAAACCAACCAATTCCACAGTTGGTAGATTCTTGCTGTTCAACACCACCACACAACCTCCTCCCTTTATGTCTACATCTAGTGGTGCCTCGTAGCAGTTCACCACCAATCCATCTCTATCTTTAACTGACGGCTCTGGCATTTGCTGACCGTCTTTTAGCTTGACAATGCCAGTGCTGGATTGGTTATGTACCAACTTGGCAACATCATTTTCAGAAAGGTCCCATGCACGAGAAACAAATTCAGGTGTGAATCCAGTGAAGATACCAGTGGGGCCCGTCAGCTGGAAGTCGGTGAATTGGCCAGGCCGGTGACCCTTTGAGGTATCACCGAGGAAGAGAATTGTGAGGTCAGATTCATTCGGGTTGAACCACCATGTGACAAATCCAAAAGGAATTGCAAGGGCATCGCCCTCTTTGACAGCAATAACTTTCTCTTTTTCAGCCTCTGGAATAGTTAGGCCACAAACTCCACTACCTATTCATTTTTTTTGAGAAAAAATGTGAGTCAATGCTCACATTTCATAACTCCACTAACTATTCATATTATTTATTATTCCGATAAGACACACTTTTTATGAATTATGGAGTAAAAAAAAGCTCTAAAATAGGTCCTTTCATCGAGAAATTAATGAAGTGCTAAATATGGTCTAAAAAGTTTAAAAAGTAGGTCATGTGATGAATACTCCTATTACTAGAGTTATTAACAAAAATTACAGTGCTACAATGCTTATCTTACCCTGAAAAGAGAATAAATTGTGGAGTCAGAAAAGTGAGTTATAAGTGCACTAATACCAAATATTTGGAATATTTTTGTGTCTCTTTGAAAAGATAATGGCACAATAATAAGGGAATTGATTCTGCGACAGCTGATTCAGCAGCACAAATCAATAAGTTATAGTTATGATAGATAATTCCATTTTGACTTGATAGTATTGCAAACATATGAAGCAAATATCTACAGTCAGAAAATGAAAAGCATGTGAATTAAAAATAGCTCACCAGTGTTGTTCTTGTTAGCTGAAAAAGCCACCTTAAATTTTCCTATATTTTGTTCTTCGAAAGTAGAAATATATTACTTTTATTGTTGTCCAAAACTGCTCAGTATTGTTTTCAGTATTTTGTTTACTTTTATTTTAAGAGTAAACCAGTTGATTGCTGAGTGATGAATGAGGACAAAATAAAAAATAAAAAAAATTGGGTCAGTTATACAATCATGAACTCTACAAGAAATAGTCTAGGTAAAGAAAGATCACAAGTCAATAAAATATACGAACAAATGCTTAATTAAAGATAAACTTTAGGCCTTTACTTAACAAAGGAAATTACACCAAAATATACATATACCAACAGCTGAAACTTTGTAACATGGCAATGCATCGTGTTACATTAAAAATAAGTTTCAATTTAATGTTTAAATTAGCAACACCAAAAGGGGTCATCAACAACACAAATAACATTTCAATCTAGATACAAAATTGTGCTCTCGTAACTTATGGATCATTCTTAGTAAATAAGCATCAAAATATCGCAATTGTGGTTTAAGCTTAAACTAACAGAAATAAAGCCCAATGTATTGATAAAATTGGAATCAGAAAAAAAAACAAATTACCTTCAAGGACATAGGCGACCTTGGAGGAGTCGGAGTAACAGGGCGCAGCGAAACCGCGAGTCTTCAGGAGGAGCTTAGCGGCACCGATGCTCGCCACGTGTAGCATCGGAAGGTCGTCCGGGCTCCACGAGGAATACGAACCTCCTTCTCCGCCATACGATACTTTCGGGGTTTTTGGCGCAAGATCGATATCCATGGTGGTCTTTGATTTTCTACTCGAGGAGATTATGATCTAAAGATAGCTGAAGAGGGAGAAGAGGTTCTAGAGAGTGAAGCTGGTGGGTATGGGACCGGAGAGGAAAGGGTAGGGAATTTATATATTTTCAGTGACGGACTATAATTAGATGTATGTGTAATGGGTAGCCGTCAATAATATTTTTGGAACTTTATTTTAAGCTTTCAAATTAATTTTGGGTCCAAAATTCTCTGCGCCTCCGTATTAAGCATTCCATTAATAAATTAGAACAAAATTAAAAATAATAGAAATATAATTTAAAGTATCTCCATTTTTAAAATAACTAAAAATTACTACATTATAATAGAAATTAGAGTTGAAAGTTCCAATATAGCATTAACAAGCCGGCATTTTTATTCATAACCAAAAAAATAAATAAAATATTATTAATAACCGGCTCCCCGAAAATATTTTACCCATGCCCAACCCGCCCCCTGGGGGGGCGGTTTACCCCTCACCCAAACCGCTCCCCCAGGGGGCGGTTTACCCCCCACCCAACCCGCCCCCTGGGGGGGCGGTTTACTAATTTTTTTTTTTTTTTAATGCGATGATGGATGGATTATTTATAATTATGTTTATAATTTATGTATTTTATAATATTATGTATTTGTTTATATTTTTAATACGATGGATTTTATGATTTGTGAATAGTTTAACAATAACACATGATATGGATAGATAACAATAATTGTTTTGTAATATTATGTTTGTTTGAGCAGATTGAATTTATTACTTGAATTTTAAAAATAAAGATTTGAATACATAACACATGATATGGATAGATAACAATAATTGTTTTTTTTTAATCTAAGCAATGCACTGATTCATTAAAAAAAAAAATTAGTGTGATCTCATTGTCTATGCCAAAACACTCGTCATTTTTATCCATGTCCATCGAAACTTACATTTCGTTGAAATTAAAGTTTTATAAATTTTTTATATGTTTCTTTGAAATTAGATAGAAAAATATATAATTTAGTTTATTATAAGGATTGAAACAAATAATCCGGATCAATGTTTTTCAGATCAGGTTTTCCGCGGCTGTAAGAAAAAGTAAAATATTTCATTGTGTGTTATTAGAAAAAATAAAACAACCATAACTTAAAAAAAATGAAAATGGATCAAGGGTCGGAAACATTGTTTTTTTTTTAACTTTAAACGGCCATATCTTTTGCTAGGAAAGTCGGATTTACGCGTATGACCCCAATTCGGAAAGAGGAGGAGGAGACGATGGTGACCGTCACCCAGGGGTTAACTCCGGGTATCCGAAAAAATCAGAATTGCCAAAAAACATCATTTAGTGCCTCAAAAATTAAGTTTAAGATTTTTAGTGTCTTAATTGAATTTTTTATGTTAAAAAATACTTTTCAGTACTGAGAAATGCACTAGTAGCAAGTGCAATTGCCACAGGAGAAGTCTCATACAAGCATTTTGTCTTCTGGTTTGATTTCAAGGACTGAAAGGTATATGCTCTAGTAAACCTGTAATTATAATATAGTTTACTAGTTTCGTTGATTCTAAGAAGCGTAGGAGTCTCTTTGCAAATTAGTAGTCTAGATAGGAACATTATATGGAATATATCACCTGATTTTGTCTTCAAAATATAAAGCATGTTTAGATACTAAACAAATTTTAAATTGTTCATTAGAAACAATTATCTATATATTAACAATCATTACTTCATTGGTTGTGTTCACACAAATAAAGAATTCATCAACATTATCACTTTGAAATTTGTTACTATTAACAACCATCAAATGTTTTTTAAGGTTTACAATTAATAGTTCGTCATTGTTCAATTATATTATCCATTTAATTGTGTGTATACATACATAAGTAGACAAATTAACTATTTGCTCTTGAAAACCGACTAATTAGACTAATGACATTTTTCTTAAATAGACTACATATTTTTTATTTTTTTAATAAAAGGTATAATGGATATTTTATAAATTTAAAATAAGCTTTAACAGACAAAGAGATTAAAATGAGTAAATTTGTAAGTGTTTAAAGTTTAGAAGAATAAATATGATATTATGAAGTTTAGACAGGAAATACGTAATATTGACAAATTATAAATCATAAAATTCATCGTATTAAAAATATAAACAAATACATAATATTACCAAATATGATATTATGAAATCATAAATCATAAATATGATATTATGAAGTTTAACCCTGCATTCAGACGTTATTTGATTATTTTGTTCACTTATGTTTTAAACTATTCACAAATCATAAAATCCATCGTATTAAAAATATAAACAAATACATAATATTATAAAATACATAAATTATAAACATAATTATAAATAATCCATCCATCATCGCATTAAAAAAAAAAATTAGTAAACCGCCCCCCCAGAGGGCGGGTTGGGTGGGGGGTAAACCGCCCCTCCAGAGGGCGGTTTGGGCATGGGTAAAATATTTTCGGAGAGCCGGTTATTAATAATATTTTATTTATTTTTTTGGTTATGAATAAAAATGCCGGATTAACAAGTAACAATTAGTGGATGATAATCTATAATTTTGTTAACTTGAAATGATTTATTTAAAAAAAAGTTTGCTGGTTGGGAAATTCTCATACGTTCAAGAAATAAGAAGAATGTAGTATTAAATTAGAAATTAGAATAAAAAAGAATCTAATGTAAGTTAAACTAAAAATAAACATCTTGACTTGTTAAACATTAGTTAGATGAATTTAACAAAGAAAATTCAAGCCATGACCATTTTTTGTTCTACTATTTTTTACTTTTCTTTTTAAGGACGACCTTGGTTGGTAACTATCCAAAATAAGTTGGAGTATTAAATGTAGTATCTTATTATATTATATATGGTACAAGCTAATCCCGGTGTTTATGCTAATACCAAATAGAAGTAGCCAAAATAGAACCCATGAATTAAAAAAAAGGTCAAGATTTCTAAGTTCGCTGCTTCTATTATTGAAGGAATACACAACGTACAATTTGTTCCATAATTGTGATTTGAATATATTATACATTAAATTTAATACAATTATCAAATAGTAGGAGTTTGTTTGGTTATTACGCTTGGTGGGGACTAAATTTAATACAATGATCAAATGATAGATTATATATTATCAGTGAATATATTATATATTAGGTTAATGAAAAAAAGTAGAATATTTTGATTTTCGATAAGGAAAGTGATAAGCATTAAGTACTTAGCCAACAGTATCTTTTTTGACACCATTGCTAGGTGCTTTTTGGTTTCTTAATGAAATTGGTGGTACACCACTACTTATAAAAAAAGAAAGAAAGTGATAAGCATTAATGATTTTGGATTGATGCTAACAATTAGAAAAAAAAAATGTATCATTAATTGTTGCACCCCTCCTATAATGATATCATGAATTTGTTTAGAGAGAAAAATGCAATTGTGATGATATTATAAAACATATAATAAGTTAAATGCTGCTAATTTTATCTGACGTAATAACGAAACAACAACTATCGTAATAACAAAATAAAATTATACATGTGTTCGGCATAATTTAGATAGTTGAAGGAATACGCAACAACTTTTATTATTGGAGGAATACGCAACAACTTTTATTATTGGAGGGCAAGATTTCTCTTTTTGCATTTATCAAATAACGGTTTAATTTGTTGACAATCGATTGGTAACGAAATTATTTGTGAATTGCATTGAATTTGATATATGATCCATCGAAGACAAAAATAACGTAATTCTATATATATAAAGAGAGAGAGAATTGGGCTATGCTGCTTCATAGAGTAAATCAAGTTTTTACTCTACATTATATTTTCATTTTCAAAGTTCAAATAGCCGATTCGAACGCTCAACATGTTCATCATATTGGTCTAGTGGCTAAGGCACATGGTCTCTATACTAGAGGTCATGGGTTCTAAACCCAGATGGGGGAAATCCTTTGTTATAATAACAAAGGTATTAAATAGTTGGGTGGCTTGACCTCCAACCTTTACTCAAAAAATGTGCTTGGAGACCAAATTTTACATTTTTTAGATTTTTTTTATTATTTATTAAGCCACTTTGAAAATCGCTGATCCAATAGTCTAAAAATTTTAATTGTTTTTTACTGTTCAAAACTGTATTTGTGGCAAATTTAAGAATTAATTAAGTTTAGAGTGGCATTTTTCAGATTTATAGTTTCGTGATGGCATTTTTCAGATTTGAAGGTTTTGGAGTGGCAAATAACCAATTTTTCCAATTTTTTAATGTTTCGAATTCATTTAGTACATGGTCAAGTGGTAAAAAAAATGATGAAAAATGAATACATAAAACAATTTAAAAAAAATATTCATTGTTTTGATCGCTTGATCATGTGCTAAATTAATTCGAAGCTTTAAAAATTTTGTATGTACATACATCACTCACGAAATACATGGATTTCAACGGTTTGAATTCGTAGTTCGAAGTCAACCTGATAGTTTTTTAGAGGTGTGCTCACCAACCCTTCTTGGTGAGCACCTCACACCTAATTTTGCTCAAATTACACTATTCATTTTTAAAGTTTTCAAAGTCTAAACAATTAATCCAAACCATTCAACATAATCTCCATATTAAAATGTGCTTAGAGACCAAATTTTACATTTTTTTTTAATATTTTACTATTTATTAAGTAGTTTACTAAATCGTTGTTTTCAGATAAATGAATTTTTGTACCCATCTTAATAAATAGTAAAAAAATTCAAAAAAAATATAAAATTTGATCTGCAAGCACATTTGAATATATCCAACATGTTAAATGGTTTGAATCGATTGTTTAAACTTTGAAAATGGATTGTGTAATTTTGTGCCACCAAAAAATAGTGCAAGTGGATCCCTCCTCTCTCTATATATTTAATATTTTGTCCGTCATCATGACATTTCCAAAATAAGTTAGCATTATATCTCTATTCTTATATAATGCACGTAGTTGTCCTGATCCGCCAACGGCTAAGATTGAAAGATAAAATTTCAGATTTAATATCAGCTCTCCAATCACATAATCTGTCTTCTTTTGATTAAATACATCTATTTTATGTGTAGAAGTCTAAATTTAGTTAAAAAATATACTCGCCACACATACTGCTATATAGTTTGCCACAATTAAGAATGAATCTCTAGCGCTATGTTTCATTATTCCTCCTTAAATCTATTTTTTATTCATGTAATTAAATTATTTCCTTATTTCTTCATTTTCTCTTATTCATGCATTTATAGCATATCTTATGAAATAAATGGATTCATTGAATCTGCAAGTTCTAAAAATATTGTACAGAGAATAAAAATTTTCAAGACAAAAATATATATGATTTTATGAAACATGCATATAATAGAGTGTTTATAAATATGAGAGGATATAGAAAATATTGTATATTTTTATTATTAGTTAAGAGGATATATGAAATATCAACATTCTAGCTCAGAAAAAATGCAGCTTAATTAATTATTTTTTTAGCAGGTTGACTAAATTCGTTTATTATTCTAAATGAAGATTATCAAGTTTTTATCGAATTATTGTCCTCTTTAGTTATTATATGATTTGAGTAATATTCCAACAACATAATTCTTTAGTAGATTTTTTTTAAAGGCAGAGGCTGCCATTCTTTGGTTGGTTAAAAGTAAGAAAATACTCTATGCTCGTTGTTTTAATGTATGCAATTTCATAAATATTGTTTATTTTTTTATTTTTTTTATTAATATACTTTTCGTATTTGTTTGTTTATTTTTATAAATGTCACACTATATTGAAGATGATATCACTGACAATGATACTTCAAGAACTTTTTTCATGTTATATTTGATCTATTTTTTTCATTTGTTGTTTCTTTCATTGTTATTTATTATTTGAATTTCTGTTTTTTTTTTTTCGTGTGTGCCTTTTATTTTTATTTAATATATTTTTTTTCTTAATTTTGTGTGAATGTCAAACAAAAAGATATCTTCATATTATATTCAATTTTATAATATGTTTCCGTTGCAACGCACGGGCACAATACTAATATAATATAACTCAACTATAATTCAAGTCTCAAATTGCCACAAAGAGTCACATTACAATAATCACAATAAATTAGTTTCCCGTCTTATCACATGCATTAGATGTATCGCTAATCTACGAATAAAATATAACTCTACAAATTGTTCGGACGGAATTAGAAAATTGAGATTGGGAGGATTAAAATATCAAATGTAGATGTAATTTCATTTTATAAGAAACTATTAGTATTGATACATAAAAAAAATTGTAAAATTCAATAAATAGATTTACAAATTTTCAATTTATAAGGATCTGTTCGGCTCTGTTATTGTGTGTGAGGAAAAAAAAATCAGTTCAACTTTGTA
>CAXKVW010001451.1:0-32758 GCA_964058825.1 Carex arenaria
CATGTTTTTCTGTGTATTGATGCATTATGATCTGCATTTTACAAGAGAAAAATATTGTAACACATATAAAAAAATAATGTAACAATTGTAAATCAATACTGTACCATAATTATTCAGTATTATGAAATATGAAAACAAATAATGTAACAAGTGTCAAACAAAACTGTATCAATATCTAGTGTTGTAATAAATGTAAACTAACATTGTAACATAATAATTCAATACTATGAAATATGAAAACTAATACTGTAACAAAGGTAAAACAAAACTGTAACAAAGGTAAAATAAAATTGTAACAAATATAAATCAATACTACATCAAATCTAAATCTAATACTGTAACAAAGGTAAAATAAAACTGTAACAAATGCAAACTAATATTGTAACAAATCTAAACCCAATGTTATAACAAATCTAAACCCAATACTGTAACAAATGGAAACCAATACTGTAACAAAGGTAAAACAAAACTGTAACAAAGGTAAAACAAAACTGTAACAAATACAAACCAATATTGTAACAAATATAAATCAATATCACAACAAATCTAAATCCAATACTGTAACAAATAGAAACCAACACTATAACAAAGGTAAAACAAAATTATAACAAATGTAAATAAATATTGTAACAAATGTAAATCAATACTACAACAAATCTAAACTCAAAACTGTAACCTATGGAAACTAATACTCTAACAAAGGTAAAACAAAACTGTAATAAATGCACCAATACTGTAACAAATCTAAACCCAATACTACAACAAAACTAAACCCAATACTGGAACAAATGGACATCAATACTGTAACAAAGGTAAAATAAAACTATAACAAATACAAAACAATACTGTAACAAATATAAATCCAATACTCTATCCTGCAAAATTAAATCAGTAAATAACTCACATAATTTAGATCTCGGTGCTGATCTTCAATCTGAATCGAAAGTATTACCAGATCAGATTAGGTTAAATAAAAATTCAAATCTAATTTCATACAATCCGCGATTAAATACTGCAAAAATTCAAAAAAGAAGATCGAACAAAAGTGAGATTGTGAATTAGCAACTTACTAAATCATGTATTTCGATAAACTTTGGCTAAACCTTCGATTGAATGAGATCGGCAGCAAGTCATGAGAATGAGATCGCTCCGTCTAAAATGAGATCGCTCCGAATAAAATGGTAAGAAATCGCTTCGTATAAAAGGAAATATCGAAGAGAAATAGGTAGGTAATCGCCAGATACTTTTGGTGTGATTCTACCTACTTTTGATTTCATGCATCTTGATGAACTCCTGATCAAAACTGCTTTAGCTTCAAAATCGGGTGCCCTGTTACCAACCAATGGAAGATCCTTCACAAATTAAAATATGTCGTTCAGATCCAGCGCGATCTAAGGACCTATTTAATCAAATTCAAAAGTTACCAAAGACAATTGTATCGTTCAGATCTAGCGCGATCTGACGCTAAAAAGTCTTGTCACTATCTATGAAATTCTTTCAAATGAAATTAGTGGAAGAAAGCAATCATACCACCTAGTTTGAATAAGTCAAACGAGACTTGGAAGGTTTCATGGGAAGCATTCATTTACTTTCTCACCGTTTTTTTTTTCTTTTGAGAAGAATCTCACCGCACAAAGAGAGAGAAATAAAGACAAATGATAGTATAAGGAGAGACAGAGATGCTATTTCATCGAGATCTTCTAAGTTAGATGGATTTTTAGATCTGGAAATTTTTGTCTCCATGGAGCAAGAAAGAGAGAGAGGTAGTTAATTTTCAAAATGGAAAGACAGATTGAGAAAGTTTATAAAAGGGAAGGTCTGTACGGTAGATTTCGTTAGAAAGGCATTAGAAAGTGGAACGGATAAGGTGGGTACAAATTGGGTACAAAATCCTGGGTATTAAAACCTTTTCTCTATATATATAGCAGTTTCGCTGTGGGGTGCGCTTTGGGCCGGAATTGTTCCAACCGTCAACATCAATATTATTATAAGAATCGGAACAGACAACGATTCATTAATTATTGGACATCAATATTATATTATTATTAGAACCGTCAACATCAATATTAATATTATTAGAATCAGATCAGACAACAATTCGGTAAAGCTCCAAATCAGTAGTTTACTGATTAGACCGACGGGTTAACTGGTCTGACTGTTGATTTTTTTAAATACTTCCACGTCAATATATTATGAAATCAAAATATTATTTTAAAAAAAACAAATTTTATATAGTGAAAATTCTCACATATATATTAAACAATGTATAAAAGTATAAATTTATAGATTATTAAAAATACTATAAATATATTTTTTATGCTCAAAATCTGTAAAATTAAATATTAAATAATTCTTAGAATTGTTAAAATAAAACATCGTAGGAACGTTCTATTTTCCATTGAACTTAGAATTTATAACACATAATCAACTTTTTTTTTTTATGGTCGGACAGCAAGTGCTGACGACAAATATATTGATTAAAAAAGTTTCATTTACATATAGGCCCTAATAATAATATGCCACGATCCAAGTTCTCGCTAATAGCCACTATATGTTTACAATAATCCGATCCCTCATAATCTCTATCCCTCCCTCTATCACGGTTGATCTCAGAAACAAATATCCAAGGTTGTGTCATTTATTAATTAATACACTGGGTCCCTCTTATAGGAGAAAAGTCTTCTGTTTCTTTCTCTGCTTTTTTCCTTGTTTTGACAGATGCGACCGTCCTTGCTTCCAGGTTCGCACTACATCTATATGCATCGCGGCCCTTATATTGTAGTGGTTTCACATTCCCCAACAAAAATTCATTGCGTAAGGACATTCCCATGGAAGATGGTCCCTTGTTTCACGAAGCAGTGAGTTACATAGGTAACATCCCTGCTGTACATCACACCCTCTGATTGCCAGTATGTTACGTTAAGAAAAAAAAAAAGATATATACATAATAATAATAATAATAATAATAATAATATATAATATATATAAAGAGAGATAAATAAGTTGGAATGTTTAAAACTTAATTGAAGATTTTATTAACGAACTAGGAATCAAAATTTTAAAACAATGATAACATTGGTCTGAATTTTTGAAACAACCAAACTTAATCGAACCTTGAATTTTATGCCTTGTATAAATTGGGAACAATTTGCAATCTCATGTGTATAATTATAGGTGTAATTGCTCTTTTAGTAATATCAAATAATTTGAGGGTCTATTTGATAAAATTCCAAAAAAAAAAGTTATGTTGCTTTTCTCTCTCTCTCCCTCCACCCAAGAGAAAGAAAAAAGAGGGAGATCCCCTCCTCTCCCTAGAAAATCCACCAACCAACTTGAAGATCTTGAAGAGAGAAGTGGGAAAAGGTTGAGATCTCTCCAAAATAGCCATCTAGCTCTATTGGTATTCATTTTCTCTTATCTTTCTCTCAAAATCTGAAATTTTCTCCATTTCTTAGGGTTTTGTTAAGATCTGAAATTTATGTATAAATGGTGAGCAATCCATCTCCATTGAGCTCCTATGTTGCTTATTTGGCAATTTTTCTCTCAATTTGTGCTAAATCTCGATTTTCTATCTAGGATTTGAATCAAATCCGAAAATTAGAGAAGTGTTGTGGTTAGTCTAGTCTAATCAAACAAATAAGGGTGTTAATTTGGTAAGTTCCTCTCTTTCTCTTTTAAAATCTGGAAGTTATTTCGGTTTGGTTAATCTAGGGTTTTGATGGTGGAAAAATTAAAACATTTTCAATAAATATTATGACTTTCAAATTAATATAGAGACTTTCAAATTTAATATAGAGACATTCTCAATATTATGACTTCCAAATTAATATAGAGACTTTATCAATCAGTGGTATGAATAGCAGATTCAATATCAATCCTTTCATAATCAATATTGAGACATTCTCAATATTGTGACTTTATGAATCAATATTGAGATTTTCCTGACCATTCTTATGACTTTCCGATTCAATTGAAATAACAATGTTCAATATAGAGACTTTCTCAATCAGTCTTACGACTTTTAGATTTAATATTATGATTTGCTGAAGCAATATTAAAATGTTAAAACAGCCACTTTTGTAAATTAATATTAAGACTTTGCCAATAAATATTATGACTTTCAAATTTAATATTATGACTTTCTGAAGAAATATTAATACTTTCATGTCCATTATGATGACTTTCCGATAAATATTATATGTAAGTTGTGTAAATTTTGATAAATGTTAAGTGATAAAGATGAATAAAAAGAGGTGATGCTAAGGTATATGGATTTGTGTTAAAGAAAGTATAAATGAACTAATATAACTCAAGTAAGCATACCGATCGTCGAACAAAGAGTAAATTCATTATGTATGTTGACATAGGTGTAGGTGTAGGCTCAGGTGAGCAAGAGGTTGTGGAACCTTTCGAGACGTCCGAACCATAGGTGCATGATACGCTTTTCGTAATTAGGTGCGGGGTTCTTGGACTTGTTTGATGTTTCATTTTCAGAAATTAAATTCTTTTTCGATTGTCATGTTGTATGTTTGATTGTTGCATTTTTGGGACGGATTGCATGTTTGATTGTTGCATAATTGGAATTGTGTGAATTGTTTGCATAACTCAATTTGGTTAAAACCAAATTGTGTGACATGGTTGATTTGCATATTTGTATGGTTGCCATCTTGATTGTGCTCTGATGATTTGTTTATGATTGAAAGTCACCACAAATTGATGATTATGGAATTATGTGAATGAATTTGCAAAGTCTGACCTGCTGGGCGAGCAGACGAAATTATGTGAGTGAATTTGCAAAGTTTGGCCCGCTGGGCGAGCCGACTTTGATCCCAGGAACCTATTGGCCTGAGGTGAATGGCCCTCATGGTGTCCCAGTACCGGTTGGGACGAGGGGTGGGTGACTATATGTATATGATTGATTGTGATTGTGGATGACTTGTGTATGACGTCTATTGCTCGGGGGCATTACCTACGTGGTAATGTATTTGGACAGTCAATTGAATATTACGACATTCTGAATTACTTCAAGTGAATTCTCATTATATGATTTGGGACCAGACTTTATTAATGGTTAAGCCAAAGCAGTACAGATGGGTGTCAGATAAAGGGTCCAGCTCGGTGGAACATCTGTAGGTGACTGTAACCCTACAGATGAGGGTTTGATAAAGGGTCCAGCTCAGTGGAACATCTGTAGGTACTACCAGCCATAATAAAATAAGTTAGGCCAAATATGTGCTTGTTTGAACTTCACCTTGGAAATTCCGTAAATTGTACTTCATTTGATTATTTGTTGTCGAGCATATGCATATACTTATATATTGCCATAGAATGGCTAATGTGCTTTTGTATGGATTTCATTTTTGAACATGGAGTCTGATTGCAAGTCCAATAACTCGATTGTGACAAATTCGCACTGAGAATTATATTCTCACCCCCACCCTTTGGGTTCTTTTACAGGTTCTGGTGCGGCTGATCCTGGAGAGGCACACGAGTAGTAGGCCCTTGGTATATGTCACCATATTACCGTAGTGATTATTTTGTTATTGACTAGAGGGACATATTTTGTTGTGTTATATAGTGCCCCATGTCATACCTAATCGTTGGTATTCGTATGAGATACCTTTTGTATGATATACTTCTACCAGACATTTTGTACTTGGACTATTATATATAGACTTATTCTATGTCTTTTATTGTGTTGTGATGAGTATATTTTAATTGCCTTGTAAGCATACATGAAGTTGTATGTTTACGGCGGGGCTCTGTCACTATTTATGGCCGCGGGGTGTGACACAGTACTTCCTGCGTGAGTATTTTATTTGCCAGCATCAACCAAATGAAAATTTTAACCTTTTTCAACACCCTTATCTTCCATACTTGGAAATCGCAAGTGATTTCTCTGTTAAGCATTATTTTGCAGGCACATGAGAAGTAGCCTTCTTCGGACCACTTTTATCGTACCTGGTCCACTAATTCTGTTGAAACACGATAAAACGGTAGTTGTGTAGCTAACTCCGAACACATAATCAACTTATAAATATGGTTGGTCAGCAAGTGCTGACGCCAAATATATTGATTAAAAAAGTTTCATTTACATATCGGCCCTAATAATTATATGCCACGATCCTAGTTCCCGCTAATAGTCACTATAAGTTTACAATAATCCAATCCCTCATAGTCTCTTATCGGAGAAAAGTCTCTTATTTCTTTTTCTCCATATTGTCCACACTCTGGCCGCCCAAATCCTATCTCATAGGCATTTTTCCTGTTTTGACAGATGCGACTGTCCTTGGGTCCAGGCTCGCACTATATCTGTATGTATCCCGGCCCTTATATTGTAGTGGTTTCGCATTCCCCTCCAAAAATTCCTTGCATAAGGACATTCCCATAGAAGATGGTCCCTTCTTTCACGAAGTAGTGAGTTACATAGGTAACATCCCTGCTGTACGTCACACCCTTTGATTGCCAGTACTTCCTGCGTTAGTATTCTATTTGCCAGCATCAACCAAATGAAAATTTTAACCTTTGTCGGCACCCTTATCTTCCATAGTCGTGTGTGGAAATCGCAGGTGATTCCTCTGTTATGCATTATTTTGTAGGCTGAGGAATAGGAGAAGTAGCCTTCTTCGGTCCATTTCCATCATACCTGATCCACTAATTCCGTTGAAACATGATAAAACGGTAGCTGTGCAGGTAACTCCAACACATAATCAATTTAGAAATTATAAACTTAGATATTATAATCGCAACACTTCAGAGTACGTTAAAAAAAAGAGAAAATGCAAACCTCAACACCTCCATATATAATTCAAGAAATATTCAACATTCAACATACATAGAAATTCATAATTCAAATCCATAATTCAAGAAATATTCAACGTTAATGAAGAAACATGCATAAGACAATTCTTTTCTTTTAATGGAAATCTACTCTTTAATATTACAGATATCATGATCTGATAGGGTGCTAAAAATTCATCATTGAATCTTGATTTTATGAAATGAATGAGAAAAGAGGAGCCAGAAACCGTTTTGAAGGAAGCTATTCATGGAGAAATAAGAATCTTTGTGGTTCAGGAACAAATATGAATTGGAAATATTTAACATATATCCAGCATTAATTCGAACATAAACAACATACAAAATATAATTTATTAATATTCGACATTTAACAGACATATATATCCACAATTCAAACAACAGGAAACTAGTATAAATAAGGTCGATGATACGACAATTGGAAAACACACTTTGATGGATGGTACAATGAGTATTTGATTAAGTAGTGTCATTAGCTTCAGAAGGATAGATCCGATCTTCGAGAAGTACTAATCCCTACCACCATGATAGAGACATAGAAGAGAGAAAAATGAACATGAGGGATAAGATACAAAATGAAGAAATAAAGAGATGGGAGAAGAGAGAGAAACAAGAGAAAATTTAATTTTATTAGACAGGGAGCGGTGTCAAAATTAAATGCGCGTTAGAAGATCCCGTTTTTGTAGTAGTGTTAATTGAATGTTTCAATTTCAAACTTTAGTAAGCAACTTATTATTTTAGAATACACAAATCTTAAACAAAATACAGCAAATACTTTATTCTTGTGTAGGAAAGTTATAAATAAAAAGTCAAAAAAATATGTGTATAGTTTATTTATACCGTACTGTGCTGCTAATAAATATAAAGTATATTCCAGTTATTTAAGCCACTCCTTTTTCGGATTTTTTTTTATGTACCATCCGAGAAAATAGTTTAAAAATAAACACCACCCGAAGCCAGATTTTATCAAAAATAACTCCCGCGGACTCAATCCGCATATCCAGAGGGACCATATGCGCGGACTGAGCACGTGGATCTGGATCCGCGGAGTGAGTATGCAAATCTGCGGATTCGCAGACTGAGGACACGGACCTGCAGATTCACGGATTGAGTCCGCGTACCCGGCCATAAATTTCTCTTCTTTTTACCCGCACAATTATGTTCTGGGAATTCACATCCTCTAAGTCAAACTTTGCGTGACTTTTTGGAATATTGAGACCTTTTGAAATATCTCAATCGTTAAAATACTTTATGCACAAATATCAAATCTCAAACATGGGGTGAATCCAGATTCAATCCAAAAACAAATATAGTGTGCGGACTTAATCCGCGGATCCGCATACTCAGTCCACGGATCCGGATCCGCGTGATCAGTCCGCGGATCTGGTCCCCCTGGATACTCGGATTCAGTCTGCGGGAGTGCTATTTTTGATAAAAATTGGCTCCGGGTGGTGTTTATTTCTAAACCATTTTCTCAGGTGGTAGATAAAAAAAAATCCATTCCCTTTTCCCCTTATAATAGGAAAAAATGAACATCATTTGAAATTAAAATATTTTTGTATTTTCTTTTAGTTCATTAAATATGAAACTTTTAAATATAATTGATGATATATATTTCAAATTCAATAAACATAAGGGAAGATGTAAAAATATTTTAATTAATCATATAAATTTTCGGATTCAATAAACTTAAGGGAAAAATGTGAAAATATTTTAATTTAAAATTGTAAATAACATAGTTGAATGTTTTGATAGAGAAATAGGAAAGTATTTCAATTTTAAATGGTAATATAAGTTAAATTGAGTATTTTGATGGAAAACTATGAAATTATTTAAATTTAAAATGGGAACATAAGAAATTTGAGTGTTTTGATAGGAACATTTTGATAGCAACAATTTCTACTTTTGTTTTTTGAATTGACTATATTTCGCCAGTTAACATCGAGTCAAGCCTCACATGGCACACATGGCAGTGCACATTTTCATAAATTGAAAAAAACATACCACGGCCAGTAATTTAATCTAAGAATCTAGCCAACAAGAGGGGTAGAGAGAATCACTTTGTTGCCTTGCGAAGAGAGAAGAAAATAAAAGAGGAGTTCGGAAAGAAAAATGAATGTTCTCTCTTGTAGTCCGATAAAAAGAAAGAGATGAGGATAAGAATGGAGATCTGAAAATGAATGTTCTCTCTTGTAGTCCGATAAAAATGTAAATGAGTTTTGGTTTTAGGGTTTTTGGTTATTGGTGCATGGCATGTTGATCTTCTTCTACCCTTTTCCTGCGCAGTTTGTACTGTGAGCATGGAATTCATATCACCTAAGGTACCTAAAATTTTGAGTGGCCTCTATCTATTTACGGGTGTTCATTGGGTCCGAAAAAGTTTGGATTATATAATTCAATTTTTCGGTTTAAATGGATCAATTTGATTGATAAAAGTTTTAAACAAGATGGAGAGAATCATGCTAATAAATTAATGGTGGACGACATAATCATGTTGAATGGCTAGGTTTCCACTTTTAGATTTAAAGTTCTCAAATGTAAAAAAAAAAAAAAAAAAAGTGTGGTGGCTTTTGTTGTCTGAAAAATTCGTGGTACGTACCATTATCTTCGTTACAATAAACACTAATGCATGAAATCATAAATTTTTATCAAAAGTAGAAAATATTATATTAAGCATAAAGTTATTTGATATAGAACTGCATCGACCAATTCGATAATCATTAACAAAACTAATAAGTAAAATTATAAAATATGTTCTATAGTTTTAGATTGCACTGCACATCAAATCTAAAACTATATATAGAAAAATATATTTAACATATGAATTCCAAACTCTTCAATGGATTTGATTTTGGGCAAACCATAAAGCAACAACAACCAAGCCTTATGTGTCAAACAAGTTGAGGTAGGCTAGAATTTGAACCCGATTGTAGTCACAAGGAAAGTAGATAGTTCTAAAATAGAAACGGCTCTTCCCAGGAGGCGCCTCCAGAGCGAAAAAGAAGAAAAAAATAACAACAACCCAAACCCTAGATCTGCATCAGTCGCCACTCCCTCTCAGACTGAGTTAGGGCTTTACGAAAGACTACCCTTTATTCGGGACTGGCTCATTGAGAACTACATCGGGAGTGTATTCCTCGCTTTTGAGCCAGAGCATTCATGTTTTAGAAAAAAAAAAATGACCCAGTAAAACTGCCTGATTACAGCCCTTGATGATATAAATGATGTTTATGCCTTTATGGGTCATTGGATGAAGTTGAGGTCTTTACAGACGCCATCCAACTGCAATTTTCCTTTGAAGATGGGACGTCATGGACAAAACCGACGGGCTTCCCAAGAACTGTCGAAGATCACGGTAGTGAAATCTTGAAAGAAAAAGGGCTTTATGGTATTCCATATCTTAGACGAGCGGTAATTGTAACACATATCAATTCTTGTTTGCTTGTGCATAATTCTTTTACTATCTGATCAACCAAAAATATTATGAAAAGGAAAAAATGGCTGATTGAGATGTAAACTCGAATTGACCCAAGGCGGTCCCATTACGATCTTGCCCGTTAAGCTCACGTAGTCTGTTAATTAGTAAAGAGGAGAAACCAATGGAACTAACTCGGAACAAAACTCAAACTAACTCAACTCAATTTCATATATCAAATTCACTACTCAACAGGGAGGTTCCTTGCATATTTATAGTAAAACCAAAATTAAAAACTCTCAAAGAAAATGCAAAGAAATAAATACTAAATATTGCAAACCAACGTAAGTTTGACTAGTGTTTTAATTTCTTAATAAAGCCTATGCCGTCTTCCGTGCAGGTAAAAGTATTTAATTGTTTAATTGTTTAATTGCTTCATGACTTCTTGAATTCCGTCCGTCCATGCATGCATATCATAGGTTAATATTTTAATTGAATTATGAAGACTCCTAGTTTCAAGATTCTTGAAGACCATCCTTATTAAATTTCAAGTTGAACAAATAAATTCTTGATTGGTTTCGATCTACTATGGCCTTCGCGTGTTTCTGAATCAGAATCGGACACGTCTTCGAGATGCACCGTGTCAGGAAGTAATAATGTAATCAATTGTTTAAAATCTTTTGATTTTTTAATATACATTTATTTTTGGAAATAACTTTTGCCGTGGAAAGATCTTTGCAAAGCATTCCTTGTGGAAGCATGTTGGTACCACAATGGATATGCACCAAAATTGGAGGAATACCTTGAGAATGCAAGGATCCTCACTGCAGGCATCATATATCTTCCAATGCCTACTGTATAAATGATTATGTTACTTCTAAAGATCTGGAGCAGTTCTCAGCTTGTTAACCTGACATTGTTTGGTTTCATCCTTGAACTTTCGCCTTTATAACGACTTAGTAGTGTACTAATATATTTATATGGATAGAACAGTGTCATTTTCGCTTAGACTTCGCAGCCTCAGCGAAGATTGAAAAAAATAACTTGACGGGCAATATGAGGTGTCAAAACAAATTCTTGACGGCATGTTTGGATCTTGGCCGAAATTTTTTGGCATTGTATTTAATACATTTCATGCACTCAAGAGTGAGTACTGCAAGGAGTTTGGAAGGGCTCAAACAAAAAGAGCCTACTTCATAGGACCGGTCTCCTCTTCCTACAACCGCAGTGGAGATGGAGCTTGTCATCATGGCGGAGAGGGAGATGCTGGTTGCTTGAAATGGCTTTACAGCAAGGAGTATAGATCTCAAGTTTTTGTAAGCTATAGCAGCCAGTGCTACTTCAAATCTGAAGAACTGCCTGACTTAGTTATTGGTTTAGAACATTAATACTAGAAGAAATTTCTTTGGGTTGTTAGAGAAGATATAATACGAATTGTAAAGAATAGAGAGACAGAATTGAATTCTTTATTGATTGAATTGAATTTACATTATGATGACAGCATCTTATATAGGCATGATTACAAGCACTAATCAATTCTAACTAATTCCTGTTTAGTTCTAACTAATTTCTGTTTAGTGCCTAACTAACTAACTTTCTAACTATCTCTATTGCCCAACAGCCTCTATTAAGTTAGCATGGAGGAATTAATGTTAGATGGATGGGAGGATAGGATAGTTGGAAGGGGGACTGTGGTGAAAGGATGGGCCCCTCAACCTTTAATCCTTGCTTATCCGGCAACTGGGTCTTTCATGACTTACTGTTGATGGAATTCAATCCTAGAAGAAATTTTGGCGGGCATGCCAATGCTGACTTGGCCCTTCGTATATGAGCAATTTATTAATGAAAGACTATTGGTGAAAGTGATAGTTGTGACGAGAAACACAATAGCTCATGCTGTCTTCAAATTCATGGAACCTGGAGGTGAATATGCAGCAATGTGCTCCGAAACACAGAATATTGCAACCTTGGCACGGGCTGCCGTGCAACAGGGAGGGAGTTCTCGTGGCGACAACAAGAATCTTGTTAATGATTTGATCAGAGTAATTCGAAGAAAGTGATGCAGGCTAAGTAATTAATTAGATCAAGTTTCATTACAAAATGAATAAATCTATGTCATTTTGAGATTACTTTTTAGTAGTAGGATGCAAGTATCGGTCTCTCTTGCATTATCTCCTTGTCTCTCTCCCTCTCTCTCTTGCATTATTCAAATTTTACTTGTTTTCTTTATTTTGGATTATATAAAATGGGATTCTTAGATATATAACATCGCATTTCAACCTGAATTAGCCTTCAGGTGGAGATAGGATAACTTGATTTGAGCATGCTATTTTGGGTTGCTCGAGTTGGATCTAGCAAGGTTTCAGGCTGTCCAGCTTCAGATTATTTGCGGGTCTCAAGTCTTCGGGTCAGATTGGGCCGGACTTAATTCGGATCGTCGAACTTCTCCAATTTCCAGAACAAATTATTTTTATAACTGCATGTAACAAATAAAATAGTAAATTAGTAAATGTAATGTGCAAATTATCGTTGAAATTTTCAGATACATCATGCGTTAGTTTAGTTGTTCAATTACTAAAATTTAGGGGAGAATTTCTCCTGTGTCCATACAAATTTTGTAAATAGCCAATTTCACTATGAAGATAGCATAATATTATATTTAATATCCCCAAAAATCATAAAAAAATTTTCTTTTAACCACTTTTATTTTTTTTAACCTTTTATTTAGTTATCTTAAAGATTGAATAGACAAATATATCCATTTATAATAATTAAAAGAAAATGTTAAGCAAATAAAGAAGGGATTGAAGAAAAATATTAAGTTGTGGGGATATTGGATGTTATGTTGTTTTTACCAGCATTTTTTCCATAACCAAAACATAAAATAAAATAATATTAATAACCAAAATCTCAAAAAAATTTCACTCATAACCAAACTGCCCCCCGGGGGGGCGGTTTACCCTTCTGCTACAGTTTTTTTTTTTTTTAAGGATTTGAATGTTTCAATCTAAATAATGAGAAATGTTCAATTTTTGTACTAAAGTTAGATCGTGGCTTAAAGTATTCCTTGTTTGATTAGAGTTGATGGAGTACTAAAATTTTGCGGGAGTTTTCAGTCTAAGTTATAACGAGTTAGTTTTCGCGATTTCAATTAATGGTGGAGCGGCCGAACTCAGTTTTTTTTTTCTTAAATCTGATGTATAGATGGAGAGAATCATTTTATTAGATTTTTAGTAAAATTTGAAAATGTTTTTCAAAAATAGATAGAATGTTTCTATTATATCTATTTTTGTACAATATTTTTATATCTTACTAAAAAAATTAAAATAACAAAATATATGAAACCGTTCAACATGATGGATATATTATATACACGTACATTTTTATGTTAAACACCTACATTTACCAATATCAAGAGCTTGCAAAAAGATACATTAATATGGATAAATTATAAACCTTGTTTCTTTTTAAATTTATTTACTCTTATAAAAATAAAATTAAAAAGTGATAATCTAATATCTTCGCTAATCTAATCAGCCCAAATCCAAAGCTGCTGCAGACGAATATGCAAATCGAATTACACTCGATTACTGTTTTCAACAGAATTTAACAAGCATTGGATGTAAACATATACAGAGTTTGAAATTTAAACAAAACAAGCATATCTCTGGTACTCAAACTAATACACGAACCTAATTACCTAAACATGCTTTAAATCGAACCAGTAAACTATATTATAATTACAGGAAATTAAGTTCATAAATTTGGTTTGCTAGAGCATGTACCTTCCAGTTCTTGAAATCGAACCGGAAGACAAAATGCTTGCATGAGACTTCTCCTGTGGCAATTGCACTTGCTGCTGGTGCATTTCTCGGTGCTGAAAAGTATTTTTCAACATAAGAAAATTCAATTGAGACACTAAAAATCTTAAACTTAATTTTTGAGGCACTAAACGACATTTTTTGGCAATTCTGATTCGTCGAATACCCGGGGTTACACACCGTCTCCTCCCTCCCTTTCCGAATTGGGGTCATACGCGGCAATCCGACTTTCCTAGTCAAAGTTATGGCCGTTTAAATTTAAAAAAAAAAAACGATGCTTCCGGCCCTTGGTCCATTTCTTGCTTTGAGCAAAAAAATGATGTTTTGCAAAAAAATGATATATTTTTGTTTGATATATTTTAAGATCTTGAAAAAAATGATGTTATTAAGCAAATCGCCCCACGGGAGATTATTTTGTAAGCTCTTGATATTGGTAAAATCAAATTTGAGATGTTGTAATGTTTTGTATGTACGTAAAGAAAATAATAAAGATTAAATCTAACGGTTTTATTTTGCTATTTTATTTCTCATTTTTAGATTCAGATCAAAAAAAAAAATGTAGACCGCCCCCCCCCCCCCCCCTCCCCGGGGGGTGGGTTGGTCTGAAGGTAGACCGCCCCACTGGGGGGCGGTTTGGTTATGGATGAAATTTTTTTGGAAATCTAGTTATTAATATTATATTTTTTTTTTGGTTATGGTAAAAAATACCCGTTGTTTTTATGATGAAAATGGCTATTATAGAATTTAATTTATATGGGCACCATAGAAATTATTCCTGAAATTTACACAGGAGGGATAAATCATGTACTATAGATACTGTTTCTGTTATTAAAAAAGTTCGATGCTCAATTTGATACTATTACGTATAAAAAAAAATACCCTTTAAAATCAACTGCGAAGGATGTAGATACAATATAGAATGTACCTTTAAAATTAGATCGATGTATGTGCTAAAATTAGTCGAAAACAAAAATGAGAATAAATTAAGATGCATGTAACATAAGTGTTTTAATGTACATATGTCTTTCTAGCGATCTAACTTGCAAATTTTATCTTTAAATACCTCAGTTTTAAAACTGAAATATAACTGTTCTGCTAGCTCTTTTATATTTTTATGAGCGTACACAAACATTAGTATAGAAAACTTTACTAATTAACTACGGTAAAAAAATGAACCTCCACATGGTTTTTCGACCGTGTCTATTAGAGTCGTGTACAATAGGTTCGCTAAATTGTACATAGTTCTTGGACCATGTATACAAACAATAATTCTACACGTTTTATTATTATTAAAAATTGTATATAATTCATTGTTTTTTGCCAATTTTTTGTCAAAACACATCTTACAAAGTTTTTAAATCAAAGTCGTGTATAAAAACACACATCCACATGGTTTTTTAATAATAAAAAAACTGTATAATTCAAATTTTTTAAAAAATCACATAAAAACCTAGATCTAAATTCAAATCAAACTCTAGATTTGAATTCAAATGTAAATACCAAAAACACAAAACTAAATATAAAAAAGCTATAAATTGAAACACATACATACCATATCAAAAACACTACAACACTATATTTACCAATATAACCAACTGTTACAATAACATCACATATTATTAGTTATATGAATAACATTCTAACTAAAAAAAATAAAAATATAACACAAAATCGTAGATATGAGACTTCATACATTTACATACACAATACCAAGGAAAAAGTTTGGTAAAGAAAAAAAATTAGAAATAAAAAACTTAATCGGAAACTTCAACTCAAGTTTCGAGATTTTCGAGATTTTTGTGTTGAAAATAGACACTCGAGCTTCGAGATGCGCCTGTTTGAAATTTCTTCATCAGAGATCGCCTCTCTTGTCTTATCTCTCACCCTAGCCTCATGTGTTTAAGATTACTTTTCTCATAGGAATATATGTACAAACAATAGGGAAGAGATGCTTTAGAAATCAATTAAAAACAATAGAGAGAGATGCACTATAATAGGAAGGAATTGATCGATGATGTGGAACAAATTGTATATATTTGATCACACACGGATCATACAGTAAAACTGTATAAAATTGTAGAAGCATTTCATATACGTCCTTCCGAAAATGCGCTCCCAAACCACTGAAAATGGGCTCCAACATTCATACATTATTTTTAATAAAAAGTCATATATGAATGTTGGAGCACATTTATACACAATTGTAAATAGTAAAATCGAATTCTTTGGGAAGGAGCACATTTTCAGAGGAAATTTTAGAGCACATATTGGAGCAATACCATGTATGAATGACGAAGCACATGTGGGAGCACATTTTTAGAGAAATCAAGATCATCAAACGTCTCACTATAACACCTTCGTGTTCTCTCTTCTAGCAACTTCATCTCTTATCGATATACAAAGATCCAAACTTATGAGGTCCTGACGGGACAAGAACTCCCTAAACCCTAAACCCTAAACCCCAAACCAGTCGTAACAAAAATATGAAAATACCCAACAATTTTTTTCTTTAATTAAACAAAATGTTCTTGCAACGGAACATATTCAGGCCTATTGTGCTGGACAAGAACAAAATCAAATATAATGTTCATGCTCAAAACTATGCCGGTAACGGTTATAGGCACATGCCATTATAATACAAGAAAAGCATATAGCACAATAAGTTTTGAGTCTTAATTTAATGGCGATTGTGATAGAAATTTCTGTTATTTTTCGTTTAATGTAGGAGTATTTTGAAGCTTGAAGCAAGTTGCTACACTAATCTATGTGCTAGTTGGTATCAGCGGTAGAGATTGACATGCATATATGCAGTCCTAGGTTAATTTTTGCAAATTATAGTTTATTGCATAGTTTAATTGATCTTTGAAATATATAGTGTATATAAGTGTGATGGCTTTGAATATTTGTACACAATATGGTAGACTTCCTTTAGCTGGAGGCAATGCCCTTGCCATTGTTGTTTTAGTTTCTTTTTGTGCTTAAATATGTGACATACGAGGATGTTGTACTCTTTGGAATTTGATTTTAAAGTTGGCTTGTCAGAAATCTCTCTTCATTTTAAATAGGATTTTCTCTACATTTTCAAATAGAATTTCCTCTACATTTTCAGAAAAAGAACAAAAAAATATGGTCCAATAAATCTCTCTGAATTTGATTTAAAAGTTGGCTTGTTAGAAAAATAAGATAATAAAAACGGCATCCATGATGCTTAATTCTTAAATATACATTGTTCCATTTCTTACAAAGACAGAAATTCTAAAAAACAACCATTAACCCAAAATCATTTTACAAGCACATGTTCAAAATTATAAACTGTACTAAGAGTGTGCCAGCAAAAAATTACAAAAATGATTAACAAGATAAAGTGTACCAACAGAAAATTATAAACTGTACCAGCACACATTCAAGCATTACATCCATCTCAGAAATTGAACTGTTGAGGAGAATTGAACATTCAACAATTGCAACTAAGAAAATCTAATAAAAAATATTACAACACATATTTAGCCCAACAACCGACATTCCAACATTCCACAGATACAACACATATTCAACCCAACTGAAAATTAAAATAAAGTTCTTACAACCATATTAAGAAAATTCATAGAACACATTCAGAAAATTATATTTGCACAAGGATGTTCTTGTTGGCACAGCTCCTTGCATAAGTATTACATCCGTCTAATTTTTTTTTTTTGCTACTTGTTATTGCACCATACAGGTTGGCACAGCTCCTCTTGTCAGAATGGGCTTGATGGCACAACTCTTAATTTCCTCAAGAAAACACAAGCAAAAAAATAACAATAATCAAGTCCCACCAAAAAACAACGATTAGACCATTTTTTAATCTACCAAAAAAACAACAATATAAATTCAATGAAGCACTTCTTATGCAATACCCTGGAAAGAAAAACAAAAAGTTGTTCTTTATTTTGAAATGCCCCAAAACAAAGGAGGTTGGCCTCTTTACGCAACCTGTTCCAATTTGAGCTACTTCTAACTAAACCTGAAGTTGATACCATGGTTCGTAAACTCGGCCGATTCCGAGTCAACTCGGAATCGGGCTGGTCCGAGCCGAGTTATGCCTGAGTTCCTCGCCTGTGCGAGTTTTGGAGTAAAACTCGGATGAACAGTGTCTGACTCGGCCGAGTTTCTGGCCGAGTCAGGCCGAGTACGGCCGAGTCACCCCGAGTCCGGCTAAGCGAAAGCAAAAGACAGGCAACCCAAATCAGAGAAAGAAAGAGAGATACCGGGATAAAGCCGAGCCTGGCTCCGCAGCATCGTCACCGCGCACAGAGGATCTCTTGACTTCGTTCTCCAGGAGCAACGAAAGAGAAGAGCGCCGATCTGGTCTCCAGGAGCAACGAAGAGAGGGAAGCGTGCAGGAGAAGGAAATAGCGAAGAGAGGAGAGTTTCTTCGCCAGGAAGGGAAGAAAGAAGGGAGAAATTCAATTAAAGGGAGTGGGGCCCGTTGGTAAGTGAAATAGAGGAAAAAAAGGGAGGAAAGGAAAGAAGGGTGAGTGAGATCGTGTGGTCTTTCGTGTGGCCGGATCGTTTTTATTATTTTGTTAAATAAATTTTTGGTTTAAAACTTCGTAATGAAGTTTCTAAAATGCTGTTAATTTGTTTTAAAGCTGTTAAATTATTTTCTCACTCGATTAATTAGTTTTGCTTTGATACCAAACGTAAATACGTGTTGCTTTATAAGTGAAATTTTTTGTTCGTTACACTGATGTTATACAATTTTGTTTAAACGTTAATCATAAATGTTTATTTTAGTTTAGTTGGTATTTATGTAATTTATTATTATTATTATTATTATTATTATTATACAAAATTTTAATTTATTTGTTTAATTAACTAATATTTTAATTAGTTGTGAGTTTTAGTCGCCCATTTAATTAAATCTAAATTTTTAGACTATAACACTTAACAGGTAATATCTCCATTTTTATTTTAATACGGAGGACAATGAGATAATCCAGCCAGCTCGGCATAGCTTCTGGCAATAAAAAGTGTGTTTAATTTTTAATTCTTGCATTACATTATATAATTAGTGAATTATTTAAGTGTAATATTATGTCTTAACATAATTTTATTACAAATTATTTTTTTACCAATTATTTTCTATGTTTTGGGTCTTTTGGCTATAAAACAGGCTTTCTGCCAAAAAAAACCGAGTTTCCGAGTCAACTCGCCCGATTCCGGCCGAGTCATCCGATTCCGATTCCATGGTCAAGAACCCGATTCCGATTCCGATTCCGAGTTTCAGAACCATGGTTGATATTGAACTAGTTCCAACTAAACCTGAAATAAAACCAATAAGATCAGCTAGAATCGATCTTACCAAAACCTATTACTCAATATCAATTTCAAACCTAATTAATCGCCTCTTTCTTTATTACCACCACATCATTCCCAAACAAGCTCATACGGGCTGCAAAATGATCTCATGCTCAATTGGTTCACATTTGTCAAATTGAAATTGAATATGGATGAACACTTACCGCCGTTACCGGTACATGGTACCAGTATCAAACTATGCCAACTGTAATCTCTTCCTAAGTCAGTTCAGTACCCATAAAAGATCAACTATATGCACTTAAGGATAATTTGGTCTTAATCAGTCATATGTAGGAAGTTAAGTTATATCTGACCTAGGGTTTACTAAAACTTTTGATTCGAATTCGTTAAAAATAAAGAGAAGAACCTGATACACGTCGGTTCTGAAAGAAGTTTCAAGGACATGAAATATGAGGTACAAACAGACCTTACCGGTTCTTAAAATTTCTGACAAACAAAAACACACGAAATTCACAAAAAAAATCTACAAAATCAGTAGAATAGCACGGAGGAGAGAGCCTGACCGATAGCAACAGGATTTGCTTATTCCGCGACACAGCATGATCCAAATATAGAGAGATTTTGGTTTGTGGATATGGAGAAGAGAGTGAGAGAATGAGTTGGAAACAAGACCTGGAGAAAAATATAGCTAGGGCCGGGGAAGGAAGCGCACCAAATAGGAGTGGGGCTGGAGAGTGACAAGGGAAAAGAGCAGCGAGGGAGGCAGATTGGGGGGCGCACTGGCCAGAGAGAGAGGGGACTTCAGATTAACGGGGAATTTGAAACACATTTTTTTTCTGTCTCCATTAATTCATTTGCAGCCAGCGACTCATCCTTGTGCACGAAACTTAAAGCAATCAGATGGTATAAAATACCACAGCATATATGAACCTTAGCTACGTGTAGCATGCTAGCCAATTCCTATATATATATCATTTAAGGAATGTTAATTAATGTGTAGATGTCATTTAATTTAATTATATGTTATTTAGTAATGTTATTTGTTATTTAGTCTATTTTTTTTTTATGAAAATATATCATTTTATAAGAAATTTTTTTTGGTTCTCTTATAATATGTCATTGTTGCAACGCCCCGATACGATACTAGTATATTTTTATGAGTGCTACACAATGTCACGCCCCTAAAGACATATAGAAGCTAATGTCAAGTTTAATTTAAAAAGAAAGTGCGACGAGTCGTGAACAAAGCATTATACAAAACATATTAAAAAAAAAATTAATAGATTCTACAGCTTGTCAAAGCATTATACAAATATATAAGAAGTGTGCTTTGTAAAATTATATTTCAAAGAGAAAGATAAGTCATCGGTTAATTGGATAAATTCTCATATCCGAAAATCAAAAATATTTTTAAATAGCATGATTATCATATTATGATTTTTGGTTTCCTAAGTTCTATTATAAATAATTATATTTTCCTGTTAATTAACATTGTTACAACAATATTTTAAATGATGATTACTGATAGAAAATTTGTACAGTAAATTTTATTTAAATTTTATTTTTGTTGTTCTCAATTTTCACCTTCAGAGATCTTTAAAATTGATTTTATCCGTTCCGAATTTGGATACAAGCCGAACACGAAAGTCGTACGATTTTATGTTAAAATTCTAATACATTCAAATTAATATTGATTGGATTTTCCAGTGAAAATTATTGATTAAATTAGTCGACATAGGTCTGTAGTTCCAAATCCGAACTGTTTCCTGACTTTAACCAATCAAATGTCAATATCCAGTTTTTAATAAATTATTTAATTTCAGATTTAATATTTTAATTAATTTAAATATACAATGAATAAATATTTAAAATAATGAAATAATAAAAGTATTTATTATTTAGAAACAATATTAATTTAAATTAGCGCATAGTAACTAAATAACTTATGTTCAAGTCTAGAAATTGAGAAACGTCACAAGCGTGAAGAGTATTCTCTAGGAACCTATGGTATTCCAAGTGCAATAAACTTTTAGTAGTTAAATTACTTTACCTTTTGGTTAAATATTTATGTTTATTGCTGTTAGATGAATTGTGCATATTGAAATCGAACAAAACATTTTGCATTTGTTTAGACCACTAGTAAATGAGATGCATAGATTGGAGCATATTAGATGAATAGATTTTCACTTGTAGTAATTAATAAAACGAAATATGTCATGATTGTTATTGAAACTGATTCCAGAAAGGAATGGAATATGTGTGATTGGAAAGAATGTGATACGATCAGTGAACCAGATTTACATATCGGGGTGTATACATTAAGTCGTAAGACTCCTTGTTAACAATGCAAACAGTTTGAGGAGTTTTGTGGTCATGGGCCTAACCCTAATTTGCTTGAGGTCTTCGCTATTAGGGCGACAATCATGCCGAATTTGCTTAATAAAGTGTTTCGCTATTGGGATGACAAAAGTCTGGACAAAAGAAATAGGAAGGAAAAATGAAAAATATTTTTGATTAAATAATTAAATTAGGTGCATCTTGAATTTCACTGTGTAATGTACTTTTGATATCTAAAGATAATTTCACAATGATCTGGGTTGGAACTAAAAACCTGCACAAAGAGTTTGTTCGAGTCCTCACCCATACCCCTTTTTTTGTGTCGGTCCAGGTGAAAAATAACATATGGCTAGACAAGGCAAGGAGTCAAACGGCACGACAAGACGAGGATAATTATTTTGTATGTTTGAATACATAGAGTACGTGAACTTGACTGTAGCTTACGCTAAAAGGGTCTCACAAATTCTGGATATACAGTTGCTAACACTGGAAGTCTCCCGTTCAAGAAACCTGTGACAAGTCGTGGAGATGTGCTAAGAGTTCTGCCAGTACCGTAAAAGAACGTGTTGGGTAAAAAGGAGAGTGTAAGAGTGTCTCAAGAGTGCCAAGAGTTATGCTTGCTGTAAGAGTGTCTCAAGAAGCGAAATTGTGTCTACAGTGTCATGCAACGTTGAAAATAAAATCACCTTGGCAGCAAGTGCAAACTTTGTTTTGTCCAATTCCCTGTAGCGTTTGTATTAACTCATGTACTTATTTAAATTTCTATAAAACCACCTTGGCAGCAACTGCCACATTTCTCAAAAAAGAAAATACATGCCGGTATCCGGTGCTGAAAATAACCTTGAAAATTGAATAATAAAAGAAACAAAGTAAAATAAACCAAAGATATATAATGCAGAGTTACAAGGTGCTCTTGAATAAAACATCATAGCAAATCATAATAATAATAAAAAAAGACAACATAAAACACTAAAAGGAATAACAAACAAGGGGAAAAACGATTAAAAAAATAACTCCTTCCTAACATGCATGGCAACGCCACTTTTCTCTTGTTCAATTTAGAAGCCTCGAATAGTACTGTGGACAGTTAAAGCATCATGCGCTTGGGGGAAATTTGTAGGCATAAACTGTATAGAAAGCTTGTACAAATGTAAGAACTAGAAGTATGGAAGCAGCGATGACAGAAATTGTTTTCCACGGATCGCTAAAGTAACCATGAATTAGTTTTGCTTTCTGCCTGTTCCAGCTTGATTGGTCCCAGTTTGATTCAATGTATCCGTTCACTTTCAGGTATAATTCCGCCAAATTGTGATCTCTCTCAAAAATATCAACTTCGGTGAACTGGTTGATGAACTGAGTCACTGCCTTTTCACTGTCTAGCCAGTTCTCAACGATTCCGCACTCTTGTAATATTCTCACATCATATACTGTGTTGACTAGATTATCCCAAAATATTACAAATCTTGTAAAGGGTGAGTCTGTTTTTGCATGTACGGAATGTTCAAATGCTACAAGATTTGCTAAAATAGGCTTATTCTCAGCAGTGATTGCTAGTTTAGGGATTTGTAAGACACCATTTTCAAATGATATGTCGAGCATATGTTTTGGGTTGCTCTTTGGTTTGAATTTCAGGCCCTTTTTTTTTAGGTTACTGGCAGAAGGGATCACCATCGAGGATATATTCTCGGCAGAATCCCCTTTTTTTGAGCTCAATGGCAACCTTGAATGAAACCGATGAAACAAACCTTTGAAAATTCTATTGGCGCCGTTAAGATCAAATGAGTTGGACATATTATTTGGTTTTTCTGGATTGGGCACTAAATAGTGGTAGCAGAGATGGACCAAATGATGAATTTCAGCTGGAGGGTCTGGAATTTCAGTTGGAGGGTCTGGAATTTTGGAGTCCATGGAGTCTGGAATTTCAGCTGGATGATCTGGAATTTTTTTGAAGGTTGGAGGATATGGAATTATGGTGTTTCTATCCTTTGTTGGTCCTAGGGCCAAAAAAATATAAGCAAGGTATTTAACAAAATTCATTCTATATTTATCAAAATTCGTTTTATCTTCTTCTTTTAAACTTATATAATACAACTTCTCAACTATAAAGAAGGGGATTTGGTTCTCTAAAAGTAGCAAATCACTATATATGACACGGGAATAATTCAAATTTCCCTTAAACAATTGTAGGAAGTACTCAAGCACGAAACATCCGTCAAGCAACATCATCTTGACAAATGTATCGCTGTCAAGTTTAGATTTCTCACTATAACACATCCGTGTTTTCTCTTCTAGTGACTTCATCTCTGTTAGACAAAGTTCTAAACTTACGTTACAACGGGACAAGAAACCCTGCAAGAACCGCCATTTTTCCTCCTCCAAGTCTTGGAGGACCTTTTGATCACTGTGGAATGGGCCGATGGAGATGACAGAGGGCTCAAAGAGTTTCTTCTTGCTTTTGGAAATGTTATGTGGTTTGCGAAAGATGGTGATTTGGTTTGCCTCGTTGCCCCATAATGTTTTGAGTTTCGGTTGCATTGATTTTGATAGACGAGCAACTTCAACATCTACAACTATCTGGTGTTCTGCCATTAATATTTTTTGGTGAATGGAAGAGTTTTGGTTCAACTTGAACAAAACGACCTTTAACATTTGTATTTATATTGACCATTGGTGTGGTCCCATCACTAAATATTTGTACCAATATTTTCTACCAAAACGACCTTCCACTCGAACGTATCGTATCATTAACACCCATACTAAATCTGCACATAACCCATATTTTTAATGAAAAAAAAGACATCCGATTACCCCTTCATACCACTCGATCAATCTCAATTTTACATGCTATTTTCAGAAATCCTACATATGTACAAGAAATTTTTACTACAAGAATTATTCTAAGTACAATCTTTTTTCAAGTCCCAGCAAATTAAAGAAAACATACCATGATATTTTGTACAAAGTACCAAATAGGTAGTCGCTCAAGTAAAGAATTTCCATATCATCAAAGAGAAAAGATGAAGTAAAGAATAAAACATATGGGTGTCCACATTATGAAAAGCAAAAGTATTTTACTATTTCCTTCTCTTGGCATTATGCTCCGCCTCTTTTGAATTTCTAAATCTTCAAATTTACAAAACAGAAAAGAAAATCAAAAGCAAAAGGTACCCCTGAATGCCAGAACGAAAGGAATATATTTAGAAAATCAAAAGGAAAAGGTACCCCAGAACGAAAGAATCAAAAGGGCCATGTTCAGGCTATGTATAGGAGGAGCTTTGTTTGGGCTTAAAACTTTCTTTTGTTACTTTAAAGAAATCACGCGCCAGCTACTCAGTGATAGCCCAAAGCCTAAGTTTGCCTATTGTTTATGGAAGGTCATAATTCATAAATATTAATGTTCTTGTGAAGTGTTATTCTAATAATAGTTGTTTTCAGTTGAAAAATGTTGTTTGTAATTATGATATTTATTTTACAGATGCATGCATGTCAATCGTTAATTTAATAATTTTATTTGTTTACCGATCTTACTTACTTAGCAATTTTATTAAAACTGACACACCAACATTCGATTATCCCTCCATACCTCTCAATCTCAATTTTACATGCTATTTTCAGAAATCCTACATATACGAGAAATTTTTACTACAAGAATTATTAAAGTACATTATTTGTTTAAGACCCATCAAAATTAAAGAAAACATACGATGATATATTGTAGAAGGTATCAAATGGCTAATCGCTCAAGCAAATAATTTCCATATCATCAAAGAGGAAAGATGAAGTAAAGAATAAAACATATGGGTGTCCACAAAAAGCAAAAGTATTCCACTATTTCCTTCTCTTGCCATTATGCTCCACCTCTTTCGAATTATTAAATCTTCAAATTTACAAAAGAGAAAAGAAAATTAAAAGGAAAAGGTACCACAAAACGAAAAGAATTAATAAGTAATTATCTTTGATCCTAGCAATATTATTGAATTATGGTGACTCATTTACTGGGATAGCATGTCTTTGAGATTGTCATTGTTTCTAATTAAAGTACAGTAAAGAAAAGAAAAGAAATGACAAGATGTAGGTAGAATTGAAAACTAAAAATTTATTATCAAATGTTTTTCTTATACTACAAAGACAACACCCTGGTTTTATACATATGAATCAGACAATTATTATTATTATTCGCTATTGGGCTAATGGGCATACTGTATTGTCCTTATATTTGAATATTTTTCATTTTCAAAACCGTCCAACGCACTTCCGTGCGTGAATTAAAGAGAAGTTTGGGCTGGGCTTGGTCGTTATTGAACTAATGGGCCATAACATGGATGCCTAAGTCAATAGGACTCATCTAAAATGGGCTTACTCCATTCATGTATGGGGCATGCTATTGCTGGAATTTGTCCAAAATTGCGATGACAAGTGGGGATATTGTTCCAGTTTAGTCAATTTTTCAAGTGACCGTGATGCTTTTTTATGAGGAGTGAGAGTTATTAATTATTATGGTAGAGTATCTTAATTAATAATTAGGAACCAATAAGCTTAATTTGAGTTTTATTTTTTCTACCATCGTAATTTTGGTGCATAGTTCCTTTTGATTCACATTAGGACTAGTTAACTTGATATTCTGAATTAACTATTTTAAGAGATGATATTGCCACATCTTTATTTATTTTCCAGAATGCAGTGAAATATTTAAATAAAATCACAAAGATATGTATTATAACTTATAAGAGCCTCAAGAGATGATTAGTAAAATCACTAAAATATGTGGGTGGCCCTAGAATTAATTTTTTTTCTTTCTAAATTTTCAAAAGTTCAATTTTCATGTGGATCGCATTCTAGTCTTTCAATTTTCTTAGGCTGCAAAAGAGTATGCAGGAGAAAGGCCTTAGAATGCGAGGAAACAAAAATTGAGCAGTACAAGCTTTTGTTAGGTGGCCCTGTGATACCAGAGTTTGAAAACTCAGTTAAAACTAATTTTGAGATAATAAAAGCGTTACAATACTGATGTCGCAATTTTTTTGTTTCTCTGATGAAATAGTGCATGTCAAATTTTTTACGTAATTCTTTTAGACTTGTTGTGAGAAAGTTGTTGACTATTTGCTGCTTTGCAACTTACTGTTTCTCTTTTATACATAGTAAAGATTTTTCTGATAGCAAACTAATTACTAGATGTCTATGTCTACGAAAATAGCTATTTTCCATGGATGATTTCTGGAGATTTTAACTAACGAACACAATTTGTTAAAATCAACTGCTAAGGATATAGATATAATAGAATGTACATGTGTTAAAATTATTCAAAAACTAAAATGACAATAAAGATGCACATAATATAATTAGTGTTTTAATATCTTCCCAGCGATCTCACTTACAAAATTTATCTTTCAATATCTTAGTTTTAGAACTGAAATTTATCTTTAAATTGTTCTTTTAATGTCTCTAAAGGTGTTCCTGAGTCATTATTTGATTAGGAATCTTAGGTCATTCTGTAAAAAAATTTGTAAAAATTTATCTTATTAATATATCTGTTCGTTGGAAATATTTATCTTATTAATAATATATCTGTTCGTTGGAAATATTCCACTAACCATACCAAAAATTGTTCTGCATGCCAGCTCTTATATATTATTTGTGAGTGCTACAAAATGCCACACGCCTAAACACATATAGATGAAAACGTCAAGCTTAAATTAAAAAGAAAGTGTGACGAATAGTCACTAGTGGAAAAATCACTTTCAGTATCGCCCTAATAGTATTAGTTCTTTGAATCAAGCGATACAGAATATATTCTGTATCAGTTAATAAAAAATAAACGATACAAAATACATTTTGTATCGGTTCCAATAAAAGGTCGACACAAATACTAGACAATTTGTATCGGCTCCTTGCTAGTAAACCGACACAGACTTTTTGTATCGGTTGTCTACTAAGAACCGATACAAAAAGTATAGTATTTGTGTCGGTTACTAGTAGAGAACCGATACAAAAAATTTGTGTCGGTTCATTAGCAAGGAGCCGACACCAAGACTTTCTGTCTATGTTCATTTCATTTCGCGCTGTTGCGCGCCTAGGGTTTTTATGTTGCGTTCTATGGTTATTTTTGTAACCCCTCTCCGCACAGATCCTACCCATCTCTCTCTCTTTCCCTTCAGCCTCTCTTTTTCTGCCTCTCTTCTCTCTTTGGAGAGAAACCCCTAGGGTTCTCAAATCTCCCACGCGGCTGCCATTCGAGCCTTGCTTGGTACTGGCCTTTCCTTGCTACCTTTCTTGCGATTCCACCTTCCCTCGGTAATTACTTGAGCACCCCCCCTCTTTTATATTTGATGCTTGATGTATGTTGCACGGTGCTGCCTCGTTGTGTTCTTGTTGATTTTTCTGGTACCGGCCTGGTACCGTGTTGCTTGGTTTATTTTGCTGCCTTGTTCATAAACTTGGCTTTGGTTTGTAAATGGATTTCAATTTGGATTTTCGTTGATCTAATTTCCTGTGTACTGGTGTTAAAGTATATCCAACATTACTAAATTTGTATTATGCTTAGTTCAATCAGTCTCCGGTACCAGTTGAAGTGCAAAAAGTATAATGGAGTGAGAATCAGTCTCTGGTACCCGTTGAATAAGGTGTTAAAGTATATAAGGTGAGTGAGTTGAAGTACTGGATACAAGGTGAGTGAGTTGAAGGAGTGCATATATGCGTTGCTTGAACTGCAATTGAATAAGAGATGTTCATCCTTAGAAGCTTGAGAGAGTATGTTTATTTTATTTATTTTTATAATTAATATAATGTCTGTGCTGACTGTGAATAATAAGAAAATTGAATTGTCTTCACCCTTTTTCTGTTAAATTGTGCTTTGTGCCTGTGAATGAAAGCTGTTGCACACTTTGTAAAAGCTGGAGCAAATGGGACGGAGGAAGAGGGGTGGCGGCGCATCTCCGACCGAGACGGTAATGAGTAATTAAAACATATTAACTTGCAAACTTTCAATTAACATTCTTAATTTTTGCAAATGGTAATTAAAACATGACACTTTTCCCATTGGCAATATTTATTTTGGCCATTTGCTAATAGCCCCTGGCCCACCACCATTCATTGACATGCATGAATTTAACTTTGAAATTGGTGATCTTTCTTCTAGTGAGAAAAATTGGAATCAGTACTGTTGTGTTATCCTGAAAATTTTGCAATATCATAATTTGAAAATAAGAAACAAATGTTTCTGTTATCCAGAATCAGCGATACCTATATTCAGCAAAAAAAATAAAATAAAATAAAAAACGATACAGTGTCGGTTATTTAAAAATAACCGATATAGATACTAGTATTTGTATCGGTTGTTTACAAACAACCGATACTGAAAGTATGAATCTATATCGGTTGTTTTCAAACAACCGATACAGATAATAGTATCTGTATCGGTTCTATTAAACAACCGATATAGATTCTTACTTTCAATATCAGTTCTTTACCCGATACAGATTAGTTTATGTATCTGTGTCGCCTAGATCAGTGTCGCCCCTAGGTCCGACACAGATGTGCTTATTTACCCGATACAAAAGGTATATTTTCCACTAGTGAGTGGACAAAGCATTATACAAAACATATTAAAAAAATTAATTGATTTTACATCTTGTCGAAGAATTATACAAAACATATATAGAAGAAAGTGTGTTTTTTAAAATTTCATATCAAAGTGAAAGACAAGTTATCGGTCAAATGAATTAAATTTACATATCCGAAAATCAAGAATAATTTTTAAATAGAATGGTTATCATATTACGTTTTTATGTTTCATAAGTTCTATTATAATTAATTAGATTTTCATATTAATATTGATAGAACTATATTTTAAATGATGATTATTTGTAGAAATTTAGTTCGGTAAATTAATTTTCTTTAAATTTTACTTTTGTTATTCTCAAATTTCTACTTCAAGGATCTTGCAAACTTCTATTATGTGTTCCGAATTTGGATTTACACTGAACATGAAAGTCAAAGGATTTTCTATTAGGATTCCAACATAACCAACTTCATTTTGATTGGATTTTCCAGTGAAAATTTATGATTAAATTATTCCACAGAGGTCTACAATTTCGAATTAGAACTGTTTTCTGACTTTAACCAATTAAATGTCAATTTCCAAATTTTTTTCAATGAATTATTTTATTACGGATTTAATATTTTAATGAATCGACTATTATTGCAATTCGGACTTGAGAGATGAGAGACCAAGACTCAGAGGCGATTTTGAAGAGCAAGGGAGCACAGCCGGAAACCACTCAAAGCAAGATCATTCAATCTAACCGATCCGCCACCCCCATTCCGATTATTCTACAAAGAATCCAAAAACCTAGATCCGACAAACCATCAACTGAAGAGACGTTGGGAAGACGATCTGAAGAAGACAAAAGGAAGGAGAGTCTACCTAGAGGACTAGAAGACAACAGAGTTCAACCAGTAGAGATTAGTCTACCCTCAGTACAGATCGAAGGAATGAAAGAGAACAGTGTACTCTTGATAGGGGAACATCCGGTTCTTCACGTTGTGCAAAAGGGTAGCAGAGGGATTTCTGAAAACTACAGTCAAACCAAAAATGTTATTCCCAACAACATTCAGAGCAAAGAACCAATCACAAAGGAGAATTTTAAGAGTTCAACTCTTGGAAACACAATTCATAATGATGAATCTGGAGGTTGGACTTTGGTTACCAGGAGAAGGAAAAGATTTAATTCCCATGCAAAACATCATAGAGGAAACCAACAGACTCCTCTTCAATTGCATGCAAAGAAATTAAGGCAGCAACAGAGATGCTTCAGGTGCTTAATGAAAGGTCACATTCAGCTGGTTTGCAAAAATCAAAGAAGGTGCCTTCATTGCAACACGGCAGGGCACATTATTCGACAGTGCCCAGCGTTATTATCAATGAACACGAAGAGTTCTCAAGTTCAAAAGCCAGTCTACAAGAAGCAACCTAATGCAAAACAGAGGAGCACAGTGACTCGTCCCAAAGTTCTTCCTACAAATCCTCCTCCTGCTCAGCAAAATTTGCAAACTTCTGCAATAGTTCGTAACACTGACATGGAAGTCCCTAGAGACTGGCCGACCTGTGACAATCCTCCACCTCCACATCAAGGACATGGAGGAAGAAGGGGTAGGGGAAGGCAAGGTGGAAGGAGGGCCAGAAACCAGGTAGTACGTCCACCGGGCAATTGCCAGAACAGAGGACAGGGTGAAAACAGAGGAAATGGAGATGGAAGGGCTCTCTCCAGTGCTGGATCAAACTGGACAAGGTCATTTCAAGATTGGCTTGCAAATCTTTACAATGCATTAATTCAAGCAGGAGCTTTGATTGGAGAAGGATCAAAGGTGGTCAAACCAGAGATAATTTTGCAAACAACTGTCAGCAATAAGATATCTCTTGCAAAACCAGAAAAGTGTGAGTTGTCCGTAGGTGGCATGAAGGTTATCAGCCAATCAGGTGTAAGTGTTTTCAAATTTTCTTTTTGGAAACCAACGGTGCAATTAATACAAGGCACAGTTTTCTCTGGGATTAAGATATTCTCTGGAAGAATGGCTTTTACTTTTTATGAGAAGTTTCAAATGTTGCGCTGGGATCAAGGAGAAGTTAATTTTAAAGTCATCTTTTTGGAAGCTCTTAATTGCAATAATAGTGGGCCACGATACAAACTGGAAAATAAAAATAGGGCTTTCATGGGCTCAAGGGAAGAAAAGGCCTTACAAGAGCCTCAAGGCCCAGAAGAGGAATTTTCTCAGGGCCCCCCACCCGGTTATGGATATCCAATTTATAATTTGGCTGATAATTCTCAGATGAATGACTCAGTGGCTCAGGTTATTGCTCCAGAAAGCAGCACAATTCGTCGAAGTCCAAGGCTACTGGAAAAATATCCGCAAGAAAGGGTGCACTATGATTCAGGCAAGAAGCAGTACAACAAGAGGGTTAATAAACCAAAGAAGCCAAGGCTAGAATACCAGCAATCATTGAACCCGCTGAATATGCAGCAGGCCGAGTTACTGGTGCAGATGGCAGGAGTTGAGATGAATGGTAAAATTGATGAGGAGGTTGCTAAGATCGTCATCGGTTGAAGACAAGAAGATCAAACAGTAATTATTGGTGTTGAAAAAAGAAGATGTTGTGTTTTTATGTTAAGTTCAAGCAATTTTTATTTTTATTTTCTGGTTGTGTGTACTGCTATCATGTTGAAAGAGCAGTTTTTTGTTGAGCCGGTTATGGGAAGTTTGGAGATGATGAAGCAGATGGAATTTTTGGATAGTTTTGGGAAAAGGAGTATCATGTCTGTAAGAGATGTTGGGTCCTTGTGTCCTTTTATTAAAATGATGATTTTGAGTTTTTATGGATTATGTCTCTAAAATTAAAGTGTTATCTTGGAATGTCCGGGGTTTGAATGAAAAGGAGAAAAGATTGGCAGTGAGGCAAACGGTATTACTTGAAAAGCCGGACATTTTGTGCTTTCAAGAAACAAAATTGAGTAGTGTGAATAATACAATTATTTCGCAAACATGTGGAAGGAAATTCAAAGAAATTGCATGTTTGGAGGCAGAGGGTACAAGGGGCGGGATAATTGTTGCATGGAGCTCTAAATACAAGCTAATACAATCTTCTAAGGGCACGTATACAGTCACAGTAACACTTGATCACAATGGGGATCATTTTCAGCTCACATCGGTCTATGGTCCTACAACAGTTACATTGAGAAGAGCTTTCTTTCAAGAACTTCAGGAAATCAAACCATCTGAAGAGGTTCCATGGCTACTATGTGGTGACTTTAATGTCACCCTTTTACAAGATGAAAGGACAAATTTGAATAGCAGTAACTGGAGAGAATCGGTTAAATTTGTAGACTTATTAATGGAGATGGATCTTATCAATTTGCCTTTAAGAGGAAAGAACTTCACTTGGTCGAATTCCAGAGATAATCCAACAATGGCCCGGCTGGACAGATTCTTGATGTCAGTAAGTTGGAGTGTTTTGTTTCCGAACTCAAAACAGGAAGCAATGGCAAATACTTCCTCAGACCATACACCATTA
>CAXKVW010001452.1:5000-7500 GCA_964058825.1 Carex arenaria
AAGCCCCAGCGTCGGTGCTGACAGCGCCCAGCGTTAGTGCTGACAGCCCCAGCGTCGGGGCTGACAGCGCCCAGCGTTAGTGTGACAGCCCCCAGCGTTAGTGCGGACAGCCCCAGCGTCGGTGCTGACAGCCCCCAGCGTTAGCGCTGACAGCCCCCGCGTCGGGGCTGACAGCGCCAAGCGTTAGTGTGACAGCCCCCAACGTCGGGGCTGACAGCGCCCAGCGTTAGGTTGACAGCCCCCAGCGTTAGTGCTGACAGCCCCCAGCGTCGGTGCAGCGATAGTCCGACCCGGGTTTGCCACGAAAAAAAAAATTGAGCTTTGAAAAAAATTTGAAATTTGAAAAAAATTGAAATTTCAAAAAAATTTGAAGTGAACAAAAAAAAAACGGGGAAAAAATCTGGGAAGCCCCAGCGTCGGTGCTGATAGCCCCAGCGTCGGTGCTGACAGCGCCCAGCGTTAGTGCTGACAGCCCCAGCGTCGGGGCTGACAGCACCCAGCGTTAGTGTGACAGCCCCCAGCGTTAGTGCGGACAGCCCCAGCGTCGGTGCTGACAGCCCCCAGCGTCGGTGCAGCGGGAGTCCGAGCCGGGGTTGCCACGAAAAAATAAAAAATTTTGAAATTCGAGAAAAATTTTGAAATTTGAAATTTTGAAATTTGAAAAATTTTGAAATTAGAAAAAAATTGAAATTTGAAAAAAATTGATTTCCGAAAAAATTTGAAATTCGAAAAAATTTGAAATTTTCAAAAAATTTGAAATTTAAAAAAAAAATTGGATAAGAAGTGAAACCGGTCGAAAAATCGGGTAAAAAAATAGTTCAACACCCTTATTTTTAACATGGGGGATTTGGAGGGGGTGGTAACCCAAGGGGTGGCTAGAGCCTAAAAATGCATATTCCCTATTAGGGGGGCAAGATTTTCAAGAAGGGTGCCCCCTCATGTGCACAAATGGGAGTGTACATGGCCCAAAGTAGCGAAATGTAGCCCGAAGTAGCCGAAATGTAGCCCGAAGTAGCCGAAATGTAGCCGAACTAGCCGAAAATTGGCCCGAAGTAGCCGAAAAATGGCCCGAAGTAGCCGAAAGTTCCCGACGTAGCAAAAAAATGGCCAGAAGTAGCCAAAAGTCCCCGAAGTAGCCGAAATGTAGCCCGAAGTAGCCGAAATGTAGCCCGAAGTAGCCGAAATGTAGCCGAAGTAGCCGAAAAATGACCCGAAGTAGCCGAAAGTGCCCGAAGTAGCCGAAAGTGCCCAAAGTAGCCGGAAAATGGATCGAAGTAGCCAAAAAGTAGCCCGAAGTAGCCGAGAAATGGCCCGAAGTAGCCGAAAAGTGCCCGAAGTAGCCGAGAAGTAGCCCGAAGTAGCCGAAAAATGGCCCGAAGTAGCCGAAAATTGCCCGAAGTAGCCGAAAAATGTCCCCAAGTAGCCGAAAGTGCCCGAAGTAGCCGAAAAATGACCTGACGTAGCTGAAAGTGCCCCAAGTAGCCGAAATGTAGCCCGAAGTAGCTGAAATGTAGCCGAAGTAGCCGAAAATTGGCCCGAAGTAGCCGAAAATTGCTCCGAAGTAGCCGAAAATTGCCCCGAAGTAGCCGAAAAATGGCCCGAAGTAGCCGAAATATAGCCCGAAGTAGCCGAAAGTCCCCGACGTAGCAAAAAAATGGCCCGAAGTAGCCGAAATGTAGCCCGAAGTAGCCGAAATGTAGCCCGAAGTAGCCAAAATGTAGCCGAAGTAGCCAAAATGTAGCCGAAGTAGCCGAAAAATGGCCCGAAGTAGCTGAAAGTGCCCGAAGTAGCCGGAAAATGGCCCGAAGTAGCCGAAAGGTGGCCTGAAGTAGCCGAAAAATGGCCCGAAATAGCCGAAAAGTGCCCGAAGTAGCCGAAAAATGACCCGAAGTAGCCGAAAAATGACCCGAAGTAGCCGAAAAATGACCCGAAGTAGCCGAAAGTGCCCGTAGTAGACGGAAAATGGCCCGAAGTAGCCAAAAAATGGACCGAAGTAGCCGAAAATTGCCCGAAGTAGCCGAAAATTGCCCGAAGTAGCCGAAAAATGGCCCGAAGTAGCCGAAAGTGCCCGAAGTAGCCGAAAAATGACTTGACGTAGCTGAAAGTGCCCGAAGTAGCCGAAATGTAGCCCGAAGTAGCCGAAATGTAGCCGTAGTAGCCGAAAATTGGCCCGAAGTAGCCGAAAATTGCCCGAAGTAGCCGAAAAATGGCCCCGAATTAGCTGAAATGTACCCCGAAGTAGCTAAAATGTAGCCGAAGTAGCCCAAATGTAGCCGAAGTAGCCGAAATGTAGCCCGAAGTAGCCAAAATGTAGTCGAAGTAGCCGAAAAAAGGCCCGAAGTAGCCGAAAATGGCCCGAAGTAGCCGAAAATTGGCCAGAAGTAGCCGAAAAATGACCCGAAGTAGCGGAAAGTGCCCGAAGTAGCCGGAAAATGCCCCGAAGTAGCCTGAAAGTATCCCGAAGTAGCCAAAAAGTAGCCTGAAGTAGCCGAAAAGTGGC
>CAXKVW010001452.1:17500-20000 GCA_964058825.1 Carex arenaria
CAGCCCCCGCGTCGGGGCTGACAGCGCCAAGCGTTAGTGTGACAGCCCCCAACGTCGGGGCTGACAGCGCCCAGCGTTAGGTTGACAGCCCCCAGCGTTAGTGCTGACAGCCCCCAGCGTCGGTGCAGCGATAGTCCGACCCGGGTTTGCCACGAAAAAAAAAATTGAGCTTTGAAAAAAATTTGAAATTTGAAAAAAATTGAAATTTCAAAAAAATTTGAAGTGAACAAAAAAAAAACGGGGAAAAAATCTGGGAAGCCCCAGCGTCGGTGCTGATAGCCCCAGCGTCGGTGCTGACAGCGCCCAGCGTTAGTGCTGACAGCCCCAGCGTCGGGGCTGACAGCACCCAGCGTTAGTGTGACAGCCCCCAGTGTTAGTGCGGACAGCCCCAGCGTCGGTGCTGACAGCCCCCAGCGTCGGTGCAGCGGGAGTCCGAGCCGGGGTTGCCACGAAAAAATTAAAAATTTTGAAATTCGAGAAAAATTTTGAAATTTGAAAATTTTGAAATTTGAAAAATTTTGAAATTAGAAAAAAATTGAAATTTGAAAAAAATTGATTTCCGAAAAAATTTGAAATTCGAAAAAATTTGAAATTTTCAAAAAATTTGAAATTTAAAAAAAAAATTGGATAAGAAGTGAAACCGGTCGAAAAATCGGGTAAAAAAATAGTTCAACACCCTTATTTTTAACATGGGGGATTTGGAGGGGGTGGTAACCCAAGGGGTGGCTAGAGCCTAAAAATGCATATTCCCTATTAGGGGGGCAAGATTTTCAAGAAGGGTGCCCCCTCATGTGCACAAATGGGAGTGTACATGGCCCAAAGTAGCCGAAATGTAGCCCGAAGTAGCCGAAATGTAGCCGAACTAGCCGAAAATTGGCCCGAAGTAGCCGAAAAATGGCCCGAAGTAGCCGAAAGTTCCCGACGTAGCAAAAAAATGGCCAGAAGTAGCCAAAAGTCCCCGAAGTAGCCGAAATGTAGCCCGAAGTAGCCGAAATGTAGCCCGAAGTAGCCGAAATGTAGCCGAAGTAGCCGAAAAATGACCCGAAGTAGCCGAAAGTGCCCGAAGTAGCCGAAAGTGCCCAAAGTAGCCGGAAAATGGATCGAAGTAGCCAAAAAGTAGCCCGAAGTAGCCGAGAAATGGCCCGAAGTAGCCGAAAAGTGCCCGAAGTAGCCGAGAAGTAGCCCGAAGTAGCCGAAAAATGGCCCGAAGTAGCCGAAAATTGCCCGAAGTAGCCGAAAAATGTCCCCAAGTAGCCGAAAGTGCCCGAAGTAGCCGAAAAATGACCTGACGTAGCTGAAAGTGCCCCAAGTAGCCGAAATGTAGCCCGAAGTAGCTGAAATGTAGCCGAAGTAGCCGAAAATTGGCCCGAAGTAGCCGAAAATTGCTCCGAAGTAGCCGAAAATTGCCCCGAAGTAGCCGAAAAATGGCCCGAAGTAGCCGAAATATAGCCCGAAGTAGCCGAAAGTCCCCGACGTAGCAAAAAAATGGCCCGAAGTAGCCGAAATGTAGCCCGAAGTAGCCGAAATGTAGCCCGAAGTAGCCAAAATGTAGCCGAAGTAGCCAAAATGTAGCCGAAGTAGCCGAAAAATGGCCCGAAGTAGCTGAAAGTGCCCGAAGTAGCCGGAAAATGGCCCGAAGTAGCCGAAAGGTGGCCTGAAGTAGCCGAAAAATGGCCCGAAATAGCCGAAAAGTGCCCGAAGTAGCCGAAAAATGACCCGAAGTAGCCGAAAAATGACCCGAAGTAGCCGAAAGTGCCCGTAGTAGACGGAAAATGGCCCGAAGTAGCCAAAAAATGGACCGAAGTAGCCGAAAATTGCCCGAAGTAGCCGAAAATTGCCCGAAGTAGCCGAAAAATGGCCCGAAGTAGCCGAAAGTGCCCGAAGTAGCCGAAAAATGACTTGACGTAGCTGAAAGTGCCCGAAGTAGCCGAAATGTAGCCCGAAGTAGCCGAAATGTAGCCGTAGTAGCCGAAAATTGGCCCGAAGTAGCCGAAAATTGCCCGAAGTAGCCGAAAAATGGCCCCGAATTAGCTGAAATGTACCCCGAAGTAGCTAAAATGTAGCCGAAGTAGCCCAAATGTAGCCGAAGTAGCCGAAATGTAGCCCGAAGTAGCCAAAATGTAGTCGAAGTAGCCGAAAAAAGGCCCGAAGTAGCCGAAAATGGCCCGAAGTAGCCGAAAATTGGCCAGAAGTAGCCGAAAAATGACCCGAAGTAGCGGAAAGTGCCCGAAGTAGCCGGAAAATGCCCCGAAGTAGCCTGAAAGTATCCCGAAGTAGCCAAAAAGTAGCCTGAAGTAGCCGAAAAGTGGCCCGAAGTAGCCGAAAAGTGCCCGAAGTAGCCGAAAAATGGCCCGAAGTAGCCGAAAAGTGACCCGAAGTAGCCGAAAGTGCCCGAAGTAGCCGGACAATGGCCCGAAGTAGCTGAAAAGTAGCCCGAAGTAGCCGAAAAATGGCCCGAAGTAGCCGAAAAATGGCCCGAAGTAGCCGAAAAATGGCCCGA
>CAXKVW010001452.1:30000-35000 GCA_964058825.1 Carex arenaria
CAAGATTTTCAAGAAGGGTGCCCCCTCATGTGCACAAATGGGAGTGTACATGGCCCAAAGTAGCCGAAATGTAGCCCGAAGTAGCCGAAATGTAGCCCGAAGTAGCCGAAATGTAGCCGAACTAGCCGAAAATTGGCCCGAAGTAGCCGAAAAATGGCCCGAAGTAGCCGAAAGTTCCCGACGTAGCAAAAAAATGGCCAGAAGTAGCCAAAAGTCCCCGAAGTAGCCGAAATGTAGCCCGAAGTAGCCGAAATGTAGCCCGAAGTAGCCGAAATGTAGCCGAAGTAGCCGAAAAATGACCCGAAGTAGCCGAAAGTGCCCGAAGTAGCCGAAAGTGCCCAAAGTAGCCGGAAAATGGATCGAAGTAGCCAAAAAGTAGCCCGAAGTAGCCGAGAAATGGCCCGAAGTAGCCGAAAAGTGCCCGAAGTAGCCGAGAAGTAGCCCGAAGTAGCCGAAAAATGGCCCGAAGTAGCCGAAAATTGCCCGAAGTAGCCGAAAAATGTCCCCAAGTAGCCGAAAGTGCCCGAAGTAGCCGAAAAATGACCTGACGTAGCTGAAAGTGCCCCAAGTAGCCGAAATGTAGCCCGAAGTAGCTGAAATGTAGCCGAAGTAGCCGAAAATTGGCCCGAAGTAGCCGAAAATTGCTCCGAAGTAGCCGAAAATTGCCCCGAAGTAGCCGAAAAATGGCCCGAAGTAGCCGAAATATAGCCCGAAGTAGCCGAAAGTCCCCGACGTAGCAAAAAAATGGCCCGAAGTAGCCGAAATGTAGCCCGAAGTAGCCGAAATGTAGCCCGAAGTAGCCAAAATGTAGCCGAAGTAGCCAAAATGTAGCCGAAGTAGCCGAAAAATGGCCCGAAGTAGCTGAAAGTGCCCGAAGTAGCCGGAAAATGGCCCGAAGTAGCCGAAAGGTGGCCTGAAGTAGCCGAAAAATGGCCCGAAATAGCCGAAAAGTGCCCGAAGTAGCCGAAAAATGACCCGAAGTAGCCGAAAAATGACCCGAAGTAGCCGAAAAATGACCCGAAGTAGCCGAAAGTGCCCGTAGTAGACGGAAAATGGCCCGAAGTAGCCAAAAAATGGACCGAAGTAGCCGAAAATTGCCCGAAGTAGCCGAAAATTGCCCGAAGTAGCCGAAAAATGGCCCGAAGTAGCCGAAAGTGCCCGAAGTAGCCGAAAAATGACTTGACGTAGCTGAAAGTGCCCGAAGTAGCCGAAATGTAGCCCGAAGTAGCCGAAATGTAGCCGTAGTAGCCGAAAATTGGCCCGAAGTAGCCGAAAATTGCCCGAAGTAGCCGAAAAATGGCCCCGAATTAGCTGAAATGTACCCCGAAGTAGCTAAAATGTAGCCGAAGTAGCCCAAATGTAGCCGAAGTAGCCGAAATGTAGCCCGAAGTAGCCAAAATGTAGTCGAAGTAGCCGAAAAAAGGCCCGAAGTAGCCGAAAATGGCCCGAAGTAGCCGAAAATTGGCCAGAAGTAGCCGAAAAATGACCCGAAGTAGCGGAAAGTGCCCGAAGTAGCCGGAAAATGCCCCGAAGTAGCCTGAAAGTATCCCGAAGTAGCCAAAAAGTAGCCTGAAGTAGCCGAAAAGTGGCCCGAAGTAGCCGAAAAGTGCCCGAAGTAGCCGAAAAATGGCCCGAAGTAGCCGAAAAGTGACCCGAAGTAGCCGAAAGTGCCCGAAGTAGCCGGACAATGGCCCGAAGTAGCTGAAAAGTAGCCCGAAGTAGCCGAAAAATGGCCCGAAGTAGCCGAAAAATGGCCCGAAGTAGCCGAAAAATGGCCCGAAGTAGCGTTGGTGCAGTAGCGCCCTTAGCGTTAGCACTTCTAAGTAAAATGGGGGGGAAACCTGGGGGATTTCCAGGGGGTGGTAACCCTGGGCGTGGCTGGAGACCCAAAATGCATATTCCCTATTAGGGGGCAAGGATTTTCGGAAAGGGTGCCCCTCCATGTGCAGGCCGGGTGGTGTACATGGCCCCTGAGGTACACGCACGGGAGTGTACATGGCCCGAAGTAGACGAAAAATGACCCGAAGTAGCCGAAAAATGACCCGAAGTAGCCGAAAGTAGCCGAAAAGTGCCCGAAGTAGCCGATAGGTGCCCGAAGTAGCCGAAAAATTGCCTGAGATAGCTGAAAAATGGCCCGAAGTAGCCGAAAGTGCCCGAAGTAGCCGAAAAAGGACCCGAAGTAGCCGAAAAGTGGCCGAAGTAGCTGAAAAATTGCCCGAGGTAGCCGAAAAATGGCCCGAAGTAGCTGAAAGTACCCGAAGTAGCTGAAATGTAGCCCGAAGTAGCCGAAATGTAGCCGAAGTAGCCGAAAAATGGCCCGAAGTAGCCGAAAGTCCCTGACGTAGCCAAAAAATGGCCCGAAGTAGCCGAAAGTCCCCGAAGTAGCCGAAATGTGGCCTGAAGTAGCCAAAATGTAGCCGAAGTAGCCGAAAAATGGCCCGAAGCAGCCGAAAAATGTCCCGAAGCAGCCGAAAAATGGCCCGAAGCAGCCGAAAAATGGCCCGAAGTAACCGAAAGTCCCGACTGGTTGGGGGCAGGGCGTCTTTGCGTGGCGCGCCCTGCTCGGAAGCATATGCATATGCAGCCACGCGTACACACAACGCAGTGTACGAAGTCCCGACAGGTTGGGGGCAGGGCGTCTTTGCGTGGCGAGCCCTGCCCGGAAGCATATGCATATGCAGCCACGCGTACACACAACGCAGTGTACGAAGTCCCGACGGGTTGGGGGCAGGGCGTCTTTGCGTGGCGCGCCCTGCCCCGAAGCATATGCATATGCAGCCACGCGTACACACAACGCAGTGTACGAAGTCCCGACGGGTTGGGGGCAGGGCGTCTTTGCGTGGCGCGCCCTGCCCCGAAGCAAATGCATATGCAGCCACGCGTCCACACAACGCAGTGTACGAAGTCCCGACGGGTTGGGGGCAGGGCGTCTTTGCGTGGCGCGCCCTGCCCCGAAGCATATGCATATGCAGCCACGCGTACACACAACGCAGTGTACGAAGTCCCGACGGGTTGGGGGCAGGGCGTCTTTGCGTGGCGCGCCCTGCCCCGAAGCATATGCATATGCAGCCACGCGTACACACAACGCAGTGTACGAAGTCCCGACGGGTTGGGGGCAGGGCGTCTTTGCGTGGCGCGCCCTGCCCCGAAGCATATGCATATGCAGCCACGCGTACACACAACGCAGTGTACGAAGTCCCGACGGGTTGGGGGCAGGGCGTCTTTGCGTGGCGCGCCCTGCCCCGAAGCATATGCATATGCAGCCACGCGTACACACAACGCAGTGTACGAAGTCCCGACGGGTTGGGGGCAGGGCGTCTTTGCGTGGCGCGCCCTGCCCCGAAGCATATGCATATGCAGCCACGTGTACACACAACGCAGTGTACGAAGTCCCGACGGGTTGGGGACAGGGCGTCTTTGCGTGGCGCGCCCTGCCCCGAAGCATATGCATATGCAGCCACGCGTACACACAACGCAGTGTACGAAGTCCCGACGGGTTGGGGGCAGGGCGTCTTTGCGTGGCGCGCCCTGCCCCGAAGCATATGCATATGCAGCCACGCGTACACCCAACGCAGTGTACGAAGTCCCGACGGGTTGGGGGCCGGGCGTCTTTGTGTGGCGCGTCCTGCCCCGAAGCATATGCATATGTAGCCACAACGCAGTGTACGAAGTCCCAACGGGTTGGGGGCAGGGCGTCTTTGCGTGGCGCGCCCTGCCCCGAAGCATATGCATATGCAGCCACGCGTACACACAACGCAGTGTACGAAGTCCCGACGGGTTGGGGGCAGGGCGTCTTTGCGTGGCGCGCCCTGCCCCGAAGCATATGCATATGCAGCCACGCGTACACACAACGCAGTGTACGATGTCCCGACGGGTTGGGGGCAGGGCGTCTTTGCGTGGCGCCCCCTGCCCCGAAGCATATGCATATGCAGCCACGCGTACACACAACGCAGTGTACGATGTCCTGACGGGTTGGGGGCAGGGCGTCTTTGCGTGGCGCGCCCTGCCCCGAAGCATATGCATATGCAGCCACGCGTACACACAACGCAGTGTACGAAGTCCCGACGGGTTGGGGGCAGGGCGTCTTTGCGTGGCGTGCCCTGCCCCGAAGCATATGCATATGCAGCCACGCGTACACACAACGCAGTGTACGAAGTCCCGACGGGTTGGGGGCAGGGCGTCTTTGCGTGGCGCGCCCTGCCCCGAAGCATATGCATATGCAGCCACGCGTACACACAACGCAGTGTACGAAGTCCCGACGGGTTGGGGGCAGGGCGTCTTTGCGTGGCGCGCCCTGCCCCGAAGCATATGCATATGCAGCCACGCGTACACACAACGCAGTGTACGATGTCCCGACGGGTTGGGGGCAGGGCGTCTTTGCGTGGCGCGCCCTGCCCCGAAGCATATGCATATGCAGCCACGCGTACACACAACGCAGTGTACGATGTCCCGACGGGTTGGGGGCAGGGCGTCTTTGCGTGGCGCCCCCTGCCCCGAAGCATATGCATATGCAGCCACGCGTACACACAACGCAGTGTACGATGTCCTGACGGGTTGGGGGCAGGGCGTCTTTGCGTGGCGCGCCCTGCCCCGAAGCATATGCATATGCAGCCACGCGTACACACAACGCAGTGTACGAAGTCCCGACGGGTTGGGGGCAGGGCGTCTTTGCGTGGCGCGCCCTGCCCCGAAGCATATGCATATGCAGCCACGCGTACACACAACGCAGTGTACGAAGTCCCGACGGGTTGGGGGCAGGGCGTCTTTGCGTGGCGCGCCCTGCCCCGAAGCATATGCATATGCAGCCACGCGTACACACAACGCAGTGTACGAAGTCCCGACGGGTTGGGGGCAGGGCGTCTTTGCGTGGCGCGCCCTGCCCCGAAGCATATGCATATGCAGCCACGCGTACACACAACGCAGTGTACGAAGTCCCGACGGGTTGGGGGCAGGGCGTCTTTGTGTGGCGCGCCCTGCCCCGAAGCATATGCATATGCAGC
>CAXKVW010001452.1:45000-48062 GCA_964058825.1 Carex arenaria
GTAGCCCGAAGTAGCCGAAAAATGGCCCGAAGTAGCCGAAAATTGCCCGAAGTAGCCGAAAAATGTCCCCAAGTAGCCGAAAGTGCCCGAAGTAGCCGAAAAATGACCTGACGTAGCTGAAAGTGCCCCAAGTAGCCGAAATGTAGCCCGAAGTAGCTGAAATGTAGCCGAAGTAGCCGAAAATTGGCCCGAAGTAGCCGAAAATTGCTCCGAAGTAGCCGAAAATTGCCCCGAAGTAGCCGAAAAATGGCCCGAAGTAGCCGAAATATAGCCCGAAGTAGCCGAAAGTCCCCGACGTAGCAAAAAAATGGCCCGAAGTAGCCGAAATGTAGCCCGAAGTAGCCGAAATGTAGCCCGAAGTAGCCAAAATGTAGCCGAAGTAGCCAAAATGTAGCCGAAGTAGCCGAAAAATGGCCCGAAGTAGCTGAAAGTGCCCGAAGTAGCCGGAAAATGGCCCGAAGTAGCCGAAAGGTGGCCTGAAGTAGCCGAAAAATGGCCCGAAATAGCCGAAAAGTGCCCGAAGTAGCCGAAAAATGACCCGAAGTAGCCGAAAAATGACCCGAAGTAGCCGAAAAATGACCCGAAGTAGCCGAAAGTGCCCGTAGTAGACGGAAAATGGCCCGAAGTAGCCAAAAAATGGACCGAAGTAGCCGAAAATTGCCCGAAGTAGCCGAAAATTGCCCGAAGTAGCCGAAAAATGGCCCGAAGTAGCCGAAAGTGCCCGAAGTAGCCGAAAAATGACTTGACGTAGCTGAAAGTGCCCGAAGTAGCCGAAATGTAGCCCGAAGTAGCCGAAATGTAGCCGTAGTAGCCGAAAATTGGCCCGAAGTAGCCGAAAATTGCCCGAAGTAGCCGAAAAATGGCCCCGAATTAGCTGAAATGTACCCCGAAGTAGCTAAAATGTAGCCGAAGTAGCCCAAATGTAGCCGAAGTAGCCGAAATGTAGCCCGAAGTAGCCAAAATGTAGTCGAAGTAGCCGAAAAAAGGCCCGAAGTAGCCGAAAATGGCCCGAAGTAGCCGAAAATTGGCCAGAAGTAGCCGAAAAATGACCCGAAGTAGCGGAAAGTGCCCGAAGTAGCCGGAAAATGCCCCGAAGTAGCCTGAAAGTATCCCGAAGTAGCCAAAAAGTAGCCTGAAGTAGCCGAAAAGTGGCCCGAAGTAGCCGAAAAGTGCCCGAAGTAGCCGAAAAATGGCCCGAAGTAGCCGAAAAGTGACCCGAAGTAGCCGAAAGTGCCCGAAGTAGCCGGACAATGGCCCGAAGTAGCTGAAAAGTAGCCCGAAGTAGCCGAAAAATGGCCCGAAGTAGCCGAAAAATGGCCCGAAGTAGCCGAAAAATGGCCCGAAGTAGCGTTGGTGCAGTAGCGCCCTTAGCGTTAGCACTTCTAAGTAAAATGGGGGGGAAACCTGGGGGATTTCCAGGGGGTGGTAACCCTGGGCGTGGCTGGAGACCCAAAATGCATATTCCCTATTAGGGGGCAAGGATTTTCGGAAAGGGTGCCCCTCCATGTGCAGGCCGGGTGGTGTACATGGCCCCTGAGGTACACGCACGGGAGTGTACATGGCCCGAAGTAGACGAAAAATGACCCGAAGTAGCCGAAAAATGACCCGAAGTAGCCGAAAGTAGCCGAAAAGTGCCCGAAGTAGCCGATAGGTGCCCGAAGTAGCCGAAAAATTGCCTGAGATAGCTGAAAAATGGCCCGAAGTAGCCGAAAGTGCCCGAAGTAGCCGAAAAAGGACCCGAAGTAGCCGAAAAGTGGCCGAAGTAGCTGAAAAATTGCCCGAGGTAGCCGAAAAATGGCCCGAAGTAGCTGAAAGTACCCGAAGTAGCTGAAATGTAGCCCGAAGTAGCCGAAATGTAGCCGAAGTAGCCGAAAAATGGCCCGAAGTAGCCGAAAGTCCCTGACGTAGCCAAAAAATGGCCCGAAGTAGCCGAAAGTCCCCGAAGTAGCCGAAATGTGGCCTGAAGTAGCCAAAATGTAGCCGAAGTAGCCGAAAAATGGCCCGAAGCAGCCGAAAAATGTCCCGAAGCAGCCGAAAAATGGCCCGAAGCAGCCGAAAAATGGCCCGAAGTAACCGAAAGTCCCGACTGGTTGGGGGCAGGGCGTCTTTGCGTGGCGCGCCCTGCTCGGAAGCATATGCATATGCAGCCACGCGTACACACAACGCAGTGTACGAAGTCCCGACAGGTTGGGGGCAGGGCGTCTTTGCGTGGCGAGCCCTGCCCGGAAGCATATGCATATGCAGCCACGCGTACACACAACGCAGTGTACGAAGTCCCGACGGGTTGGGGGCAGGGCGTCTTTGCGTGGCGCGCCCTGCCCCGAAGCAAATGCATATGCAGCCACGCGTACACACAACGCAGTGTACGAAGTCCCGACGGGTTGGGGGCAGGGCGTCTTTGCGTGGCGCGCCCTGCCCCGAAGCATATGCATATGCAGCCACGCGTACACACAACGCAGTGTACGATGTCCCGACGGGTTGGGGGCAGGGCGTCTTTGCGTGGCGCCCCCTGCCCCGAAGCATATGCATATGCAGCCACGCGTACACACAACGCAGTGTACGATGTCCCGACGGGTTGGGGGCAGGGCGTCTTTGCGTGGCGCGCCCTGCCCCGAAGCATATGCATATGCAGCCACGCGTACACACAACGCAGTGTCCGAAGTCCCGACGGGTTGGGGGCAGGGCGTCTTTGCGTGGCGCGCCCTGCCCCGAAGCATATGCATATGCAGCCACGCGTACACACAACGCAGTGTACGAAGTCCCGACGGGTTGGGGGCAGGGCGTCTTTGCGTGGCGCGCCCTGCCCCGAAGCATATGCATATGCAGCCACGCGTACACACAACGCAGTGTACGAAGTCCCGACGGGTTGGGGGCAGGGCGTCTTTCCGTGGCGCGCCCTGCCCCGAAGCAAATGCATATGCAGCCACGCGTACACACAACGCAGTGTACGAAGTCCCGACGGGTTGGGGGCAGGGCGTCTTTGCGTGGCGCGCCCTGCCCCGAAGCATATGCATATGCAGCCACGCGTACACACAACGCAGTGTACGAAGTCCCGACGGGTT
>CAXKVW010001453.1:0-19106 GCA_964058825.1 Carex arenaria
AGTAATAAAAACTGTCAATTTTGATATTTTTCTACACCTCATTCAAGCGACATCTTCCCCTCTCTCGTCTCTACTTTCTCAAGCGGAGAAAATAATGAGGGAGAGAGGAGGTAGCCGAGCGGAGAGGAGTTAAGACTTGAGAGCACGGTATTGTCAGAATCCTGAGCAAATATTAATGAGGGAGAGAGGAGGTAGCCGAGCAAAAATTATAAAATTTTAGGAACAATACAAATCTTGCTTAAAATATTAATTTTAAAATTTAAGCTTTATTTTAAAAATTATCAAGATAACTAAAATACAGAATTATCAAGTGATCTCTTCTTTGAATAAAATATTATTATTTATCAAGGATTGCAACATAATTGTTTAATATATTTATATTATTTATATAATCCACATTTATTAAGGTCAAAACGGATTTTGGTTTGGAGATGGGCTGTTTAGCTTTGACACTGGCTTCCCAACAACCGAGTTCGTATCCTCTGCATTAACTCAAACTTTGAGTTAACTCAAAAATGGATTAACATGTTATTTTACTAAATTTTCGAAAAATATAAGTAAGATTGGTTAAGCTGAAATATTAAAGAGTTATTTAAATGAGTTTAATCTAAGAATATAAGTACAATTTATCGGATAAAATATCCAACTTTTTTATGATTTTTTTGTCCTTATTGGGTATGTTTTAATATAAATGACTCATTGAAGACTCGTTACACATTACTTGCGTTACGAAGCATTGAATCTTTTAATGAATAATTAGATGTTTTTTTTTCTCGCAAAATAACGAAATGTAAGTAAAAAAAAAAATGCATATTTAGTGGTGTCATGCTTTAATGTTATTCTGCTGCTATTTATTGATTCGTTTATTTATTTACTTGTGTTTTCTTGTTTTTAATTATCAATTATTTAAATGGTGAGCACATAAATATTTCGCAAATTAAATAATAGCATATATTTCGAATATCATATTTATATACGCAGATATAAAACTAACATTTGGTCTAGTGGCTAAGGCACATGATCTCTATGAGAGGTCATGGGTTTTGATACATCCCCTCCTAAACAATATTGGGCCGAAGCGATCAGAACACGTCATATCTTCTAAGGAGAGTAGTCCGAGTTTATATTTGTGAATATGTGTGGTATGGGTAAAACTTATTGATGATCCGCTAAGTACGTAACTCTATCGTATTTGTACTTAGTCTTACTGAATATTATCGTCCCCTTTCTTAATGAACTTTTGGGTATTTATAGATATTTACGCCGGTTTGGGCCATGGATCAAGATGCCACCGAGTTATCTCGAAGATAAGTCAGTTTGGGCCTCGGATCAAAACACAGCCGACCCTTTCCGAAAATAAGTCGACTTGGGACTCAGATTGAGATAGTGCCGAGTTATTTTGATATTTAGAAAGTCAGCTCAAGTTCCAAGTAGAGCCTTGATCCATCCTTTCTTTTGAGCTTGGCTAGTTTTGAACCTTTGATATTTGTTTCTAAGTTGGTCTTTATAAGACCTTTAGTTTATGACCTTATCAGATTCGAAATCCAGATAGAAAAAGTTATTTGTTATAATAACAAATATATTAAATAGTTGGGTGGTTTCACCTCCATTCTTTGCTGAAAAAAAAAATACACACAGATATTAGATTTTAGCTTCAGGCTTCTAGCGTAAGCTCTCCAGTGTTTTTAATCTAAATCTACAGTGGTACTACAGTATTTTGGTCCTCTTTCAAAAAAAAAAAACTACAGTATTTTGAATGCTCACTCTCACCAACCTGAAAAGCAATTAGCAAAAAAAAAAATGAATTTATATTTTCCAATAAATCTTAAATTTTGAGTTGATTTATGAGAAATTCATATTGTTCAGATTTTTAAAGTACGAATTTTAAAGTGGCCCATTTTCTATTAATAATATTCCGTAAATTTAAATAGGTACCGTATTCAATACGTCCGGTTTAGAATAATTGAAAATTTAAAGGACTAGACATTCACCCTTCTGTAATTTTTTTATAAAAAATGGCAAAAGTGAGACACTTATTTCTTTTATAATTTTTTTTATGAAGTAGGTGAATTGCCTACTAATACAGAGACACTGGTTTAAATTTTGACAGAACAAAAAAAAATGGGAACATCGTTGAGACATCTCTACAATATTTAAAGTTGTAACTTGCATAGTAGCAATTAATTTCCTATTTATTTATGTTTTTATATTTTGAGCTGAAAGCCCATAGAGAAAGGAATTCCTGCAGTTGTTTTTCCGACAAAATATAATGGCTCTCTGTGTCTGCATGTTGGTCCCATCTAACAGTGCAATTTTGTTGATTTAACATAATTATATAGTCTGTGTACTGTATGGAGTCAAAACTGTTTTGTTGTAATCCTTATCCTAAAAAAATATTTCAACAATAAAAACTGCTAGTTTTTGCACTGTATTAAAGTCGGTCCATATATATTACGTCCCCCCCCCCCCCCCCCCCCCCCCCCCCAAAACAAATAAAAAAAATATCTTACAACATGTTACAACATTCGATTTTGCGATTTCAAAGTTCAAACAGTTGATCCAAACCGTTTAACATGATCTCTATATTAAAATGTACTTTGAGATCAAATTTTACATTTTTTTTGAATTTTTTTTTACTATTTATTAAGTATTTTATAAAATTGTTGTTTTTCAGTGGTCCATAATTGTCTAAAAACAACAGTTTTGTACAATACTTAATAAATAGTAAAAAAAATTCAAAAAAATATAAAATTTGATCTCAAAGCACATTTTAATATAGAAATCATGATAAATATTTGGATCAACTTGTAAGAAAATAAAGATTATGTGGCCCAAATAAAACATTAAAGTACATACGGACCGTACTGAAAAAAAATATGTGCACCTTATATGCACCTTATGCACCTTTAATGGGCCGCACTAAAATTCCATATGAGCATGATTTAAAGGTGCGAATGAATGAGTGTGAATGAATGGGTGCGAACGAAGAGGTGAATCGAAGAGATACGTCGAAGAGGTGCATTGTAGAGATGCCTCCATTCGACGAAGAGATGTGTCCTTTCGCGAAAGGATGTGACCTTTCTCATGACACATTCATCTCCCCTTATGATTGCTTTAATGACAAGCATGATATTATATAAGTATTCTAAAGTAAGGTTGATTCTCTCTTCATCGATATTCATAAAGAAAAAGTTACCATTGCTTAGAAAAAGAAAGATAAGAGAAATCACTTTACAGTTCTTCTAATGGTTTATGAAGAACATCTCAAGTATTGTTCTACATTTTACTATGAAAAAAGGTATGAAATCTATTTGATTGATTTATTGTTTTACACGTGGAGACTATGATTTCTAAGGTCTTTGATTTGCTTTAATTGATTCTTAATTCTGCTGTCAAAACTTAAGATGATTAGTAATAGTTGAGCATGATAACGTCTACTTACACAACTGTTTGGACTTTAAAAATTGCAAAACTGAATATTGTTAGTTAATCCCTCCTCTTCTAATATAACAGGGCCCTTTAAAAAAGAAAATATTTGTTTATCTTTAGTGATGACAATCAAACCAATCGGCTCGGATTTGATTCATCATAAACCCGAAACCCAAGAATTTTCTTTACTACTACCGGACTAATTAATAATTATATAGCTGTCATTACATGTAACCCAATTATTGCACAAGATTGAATTTCTTGATAATGATTCAAACACAATCCGAACTTAATAAGCATTAAATCGGGCTGGGTCTTGGTTGACAGGTGGGACATTGGATTGTTTGGATTGGCTTAAAATTATAAACATTCGGCCAATAGGATGTTTTGAATTTATATCATTCCGGAATCCAAATTTCCGTTATTAATTACTAAATATGGGGTCCGTTAATAAATACAAAATGCCATATGGCCATATGGGGTCTAGTAATAAATACATTTTTCAATAGCGGCATAGAAGTTTCGGTGCATGCACCTGATTACACCCATTGATATACAGACTGGAGTAGAACTACGGTGTTCTTAAGCTCACCGAGCTTCTTTATGAGTTTAACTCAAAAATTCATCGGATTAGTTTCAAATTACGTATTCAAATTGTTGAAACCGAGCTACTTCACGAGTGATAAGTTTACATGTCAAATTTATTAATTTTCAAACTAATTTAATATAAAGTCAAACGGTAAAAAAAATGATAAAAAATGAACACATTAAAATTAACTTATAAACCATCTTTTTTTTTACAGCTTGATTTATATTAAATTAGTTCGAATATTTATAAATTAGACATGTAAACAAATCACTCGTGAAGTAGATCGGTTTCAACAGTTTGGATACATCGTTTGAAGAGAATTCAATAGATTTTTGAATTAAGCTCACAAAAGAACTTAGTGAACTTAAGAATACCCTAGTTCTACTCTACATATTGTATTGATTTTTTTTATTCAATTGCAATTGTAAGAATTAGGTACAAACCGATTGGGATGGTTCGATGAATATCTGATCAAATTTGAGCCAATTTAATATCAGAGCTATTTGATCTGCATCAAGATCTGTGTGGATAATTTTGAGATTCATGTCAACCAAGTATGTACGAATATTAATGCGGATTGAATAATTCTGACCAAATTTAGACCGGTTACCAAACCAAATTAATCCATTTGCACTAACAACTTTGAGATTCGTGTCAATCAAGTGTGCACCAATCTTGATGTGGATCAAACGGTTCTTACTAAATTTGAATATAACATCGGATTAAATTTGATCTGATGGCCATCGAAATGCCCCAATTCTAATTTGAACCAAAATCGTCAAATTTAGTTGTTAATGATTGTTAAAGCCTAATTGTAAAAATAATTTTATTAATATAGTCTTTGGTTGTCCTCTAATTTCAAAAGAAAAAAAATTAGGTGTAATTTCAAAAAAAATTTCTAAATTTTGTCACTTGTGGCGAGTAGTCCTCTAATTTCATGTTTCATTATGGAATAAGAGGTCGAGTAATATTTCACACTTAAGCAGTCAATTGAGGAGTAAAAAAATGAGAAATAAGATGCAGTAAGACGTGAGTTTATCAGGAGTAATTTAGAGAGGTCGATTAACTTACTCCACCTGTAGTACGTTTTCACTATGGTTTATTTTCCAACATCTTATTTTATTTGAATATACATATATGAATTTTTCTACTATATTTAGTAATAGAGGAGGGATCAAGTTACAACAAATTTGAGTTACAACAACGGTTTTTTCATTTTCAAAGTCCAAATCGTCGATCCAAACCGTTCAACATGAATGTGCTTCCAGATCAAATTTTACATTGTTTTGAATTTTTTTTTACTATTTATTAAGTATTTTACGAAAACTAGTCAAATTCATACTATTGAATTTTGTACTCATCTTAATAAATAGTAAAAAAATTTAAAAAATATAAAATTTGATTTGGAAGCACATTTTATTTAGATAAACATGTTGAACGGTTTGGATCGACAATTTGGACTTTGAAAATGAAAAAAAAAATGTTGTTGTAACTCAAATTTGTTGTAACTTGATCCCTCCTGTTAGTAATATTAATTAGAAATTGAGAATACATACTTATTTAAATTATTTTATTATTATTATTATTTATAAAACGAGAGTTAATTATATGAATTTCGTTCTTCATGAAATTGATTTTTTGTTCTATGAGAATAGATTAAATAATACAAAGTTATTATAACATAAAATAAAAATGAAATATTTATTTCCGAATATGTTATCGTTTATAATTAATAGTATTTTAATAATCAGTTTTTGGTATAATCGTTTTGGTCTAGTGAAGATTGTAGTCTCCTCTATATGAGAAGTCACTTGTTTGAAACTCCTTTGGAAGATCTCTAGTAGATATTTAAATTGTAAGGATTGACCGCATCTTTACTTAAAAAATATTATTTTTAAAAATAATTTATGCTATTTATGGATCAGATAAATATAAATTTTTAAATAATTACGCTATAAAAAAAAATTCAAAGATAGTTTGATTAGTCCTTTTTCAGGTTTGACTATTATGAATGAAAATAACATTTCAACAGTTGGTTGTCTCAGATTGAAAAGTTTAGAAGGTGATTGATTATCAAAAATTAAACTGGAGGAGGCCATTTATCACAGGTGGAGAGAGAAACAAAAGATGATCTTTTTGTATCTTGTGATTAATTTTTTTTTTTTTTTTGAAAAACTGATAGATGTTATCAGTAACATTACAAACAACAGTCTAATACAAATATGTACTACTCAAATCAACAGAATTTTAGCCACAATTTAAATTTTTTTTCCGCGTCTGATCGGCCATTCTTCTTGCATCAGTTGTTTTGTCCTCAAAAATCAAATTATTGCGGCTCTTCCAAATGTGCCAGCACCCAGCAAAAAACAAACTTCCCCATTTTCTTCCTTTCATCCATCTCCGGCATACAAGTTGGGAATTTATAATCACTTCCTGTATTGAGTCACCCCCGTGCACTATTCTGAAGCCCACCAATCCGGATAAAATCTGCCAAAAATACCTTGCAAATCTACACTGAGTAAACAGATGTACAGAAGATTCATTATATGAATTGCAAACCGGGCATGTGAGGGTAGTTTGAAAACCTCTTCTAATTAAAGTTTGGCGAGTCAGGAGTTTATCGTGCAGACATAGATAGGCAAAAACCCGGACAGTAGGAGGAATTTTTAGGTGCCAAACAAAAGCAAACCGACATTCTGTCTTACTCCCATTCATCATTGTCTCATAAAAACTTTTAGCCGAATACTCATTGTTACTGCTCCATCTCCACAACAAACGGTCTTCGGAGCCAGTATTCAGTATAGATAGAGCCATGTTCTACTGCTGTCCGTAAGGACCATTTGCGATTTGCCGGAATCAGTGCATCCCTTGTAGAGTTAAAATGTCTATTGTTCTTTTTGTCTCAGTCATACTTTATATATTTTTTAGATTCAAATAGCTGATTTAGATCGTTCAACACGATCTCATATTAAAATGTATTAGAAAATCAAAATTTATATTTTTTTAGTTTTGTTTACTAACTTTGTAAATAGATACAAAATTATAGTTTTTGGATGGTCTAAAATATTTTCATTTTGTATCTATGTAAAAATATATTAAATAATTTTTAAAAACTATAAAATTTGATCTTCAGACACATTAACATGGAAATCATGTTGAGCGGTTCAGATTGAGTGTTTATACTTTGAAAATAGAGATGAATCTTCACTAAGCCAGATTTTCGAATTGTGGAGTTCAAACATATATTAGAGGTCAATTACATAAAAAGTTTTTATGAATAATGTTGATTAATTTTACAATACAGCAACATTTACTCTAAATTATATATATAATTATAAATAAATATAAAACATAGAGATCAATTGATTCCATTCTCTCTTCTCTTAAGTCTGCCCATGTCAGCCATCCAAATTTGTTGGGTTTGCATTGACACTTGCAAAATTTGCATCAATAGATTTTGATATACAACTTTTATTTGAATGGAATTAGTGAGTTGTTATCGGTTTCGACAGGGCACATTATGTGATGTGATTTACCTGTCGTGTGATGTGTCAATTATTTCTTTAATTGAAAATGACATTACAGTAATTGCACATAATGTGTCTAGTCAAGATCAATTTTTCAATGTTATTTATTTTTCATATTTTTCAGATTTTTTATAAATCCCAAAAAATAGTGTATCATATCTCGATCACATATTATGTGTTTACTCTATTATTTTAGTTACATCTCGTGTAAGAAAAAAATAAATCACCTGACGCGACAAACAAGTTTTTTTTTTAATTCTTAATATGAGCTGGGCAACAAACGAATCTAACCAAATCAAACTTATCTCAATTTGAGTTTGAGTTTAAATATGATTCGAACTAAGTTGGTTTGATTTGTTTCAAAACGAACTAATTTCGAATCGAATTGAAGTCAATCGAATCACGAACTACGAAATTTTTGACAACTACCAGTAGTTTATACATTAGTTTTCTTCACGTGGAACAAATTAATTCACGCAGTTTCCTTTTACCTTTCACGAATTCACACTGATGGATTACGGGCCAGTCCAAAATTTTCTTATCTTTTACGTTGCTATATTGATTAAAATCATGGCATGGACCTCATTTCTAGATTTTTTTTTTTGAGTAAAGTTGGAGGACAAGCCACCCAACTATTTAATACCTTTGTTATTATAACAAATGATTTCTCCCGATTTCGAACCCATGACCTCATTTCTATATAGAGAGCCAAAATGGAGAATTAAATGGAACTTATTCTATTATTAATTTGTTACACTGCTGAAGTATTTTTCTATTATAGGTTATCATTATATTAACAATTTTGAGCTCTAATATAATTTTGGTTCCTGCATTATTAAATATTGATGGTTGAAGTCATTAGTTGTATTATTTGAGATTTGAACCGAACTGATTTGATTTGTTTTAGAACAAACTAATTTTAAATCGAATTAGTTACGAATTTTTTTCAAATTAAACTCAAATCGAATCAAATCACGAACTACGAACTTTTTGTGCAGCCCTAGTATAGCAGCTACTAAGCGGTACAACGATAAATAACTTGTTACTCGTCACGTTTTTGCTTCCCGTATTTGCTTCAGTAACAACTCCCATCTGCATAATACTATAAATCAAACGATTCTTATTTCTTAAATTGTACATGCTACTTAGGAGTAGGGGTGGCCAAAAAGTTCATAGCTCGTGGTTCGATCGTGACTCGTATTTGGTTCACTCGTTAACAGCTCATTCGTTACTGGATTGAGCTGTTAACGAGCCAGTTCACTACTAGCTTGGTCTAGAATTAACGAGTTTGACCTGGGACCTAGCTAGCTTGGTTAGGCATCAATTTGTGAATTTATATGAATTTGTGTGTATTTTATACTGTCAAGCTCGGTCCAACTCGGTCCAAAAAAGTTTGTAAAATTTATTTTATTCTTAAAACAAGGTCCAGCCAAATCCAGTGAGCCAGCTCGGGCTGGCTCGTAATGAGTTTGAGCTGAGGCTTTAGCTCGAAAGTCCTAGATCCAGCTCACTCGGTTCAGGCTCAGTCCAGAATTAACGAGCTGAGCTAAAGCCCAGCTCGGCCCAAACCAGCTCATTTACAGCCTACTAATTAGGAGATCCCGGCAGCATAAATTGTTTTGCGCTTCTGCATATTACTCTTCTAAATGTTTTTCACGATAGAAAATTACTAGTAAAGAATGATTCTAATTATTTAAATGTAGGTAGCCTCTGTTCTAAATTTTTTATAAAGTTTTTTTTTTGTTGACATTACAAGTCTGACCTGACCGTTATGGTATTGATGTTATTTTTGTCGTAGTGACACGACTTGCGTGTTGTGCAACATGTCTTCCTTCAATAAAAATTAACAGGTCACTGCATGTCACGTAAACTGATACGATCATATTACGTCAAATCACTTGACATGTTTTTTTTTTATTATTAATAAAAGGTCTCAGTACACTCCAACATCTTTTAGATACTATTTTTGAAAATTTAACTACATTCTCTTGAAATAAAGACAAGAACACGTACCACTGCAATCAAATCTCACATATTACACCTCGATTTTATATTAATAATATTACTTTTGTTCCAACATAAATTGTTCGAATTTTATAGTTAGTGTATAATGACACGAATTCATATGACCTAATTAGATACATAATTTTTTTTAGTTTGAATATAGTCCATTTGTTATATACCAACACGAATTTTAAAGAAACTCTGTGAGTCGGATTGACATGAATTCTAATCAGATGATCCGGACTCTAATGACACCCCACGCGCTGTCATCTTTTTGGTGACAACAAATGTATAGTCTATAGCATTATAGTTGTACGTAGTAGCTGTTTGTATCATATAATTGTCAATTATGATGTAAACATAATGGGCCGCCACACCATGCATAGTATCAGAGAAAACAAACATGACCTAGAGAGAGGGGGGTGTCCGATGCCCATCGGATCAGAACAGTGTTCAATGGGTATTTCTACCGTCCGATTCACTTCAAAATATGTGCGCATCACTTTAATATCCATATTTTTTGCTCTAATATCCGTGTGCACGGATCTTAAAGTAGATCGAACGGTAGAAACTACCCATCGGACACTGTTCTGGTCCGATGGGCATCGGACACCCCCCTCTTCCCATGACCTATACGCAACGAATTCACATCCTCTCCAATATTGCACAAGGGAATCTTTTACAATTAGTAGTCCCCGGACCATTTTTTTTAAATTGGCACGAATCTCAAAGCCCAATAATACTGCTCCTGCACTAGCCTGAATCTCAAAGCAGTGAGATTTAATGTGAAGTGAGGCCCATCCTCTACAGTATGGGAGAGGAGTTGAATCCCCTACACAACAGCTTGTCACTTGGATACAGTTTTAATGAAATTGAAATTGCTGGGGAATGCGTAGTAAGGAAACCCGGGAATCACCTGGCTCCCCAAGTTGCCCCCAGGTTGCCATCTGATCATCGCCTCTGCTGAGTCACAATTACACAACACGTACAGCCTGCAGCCTCGCTCTTTGACTCGGAGGATTTGGACCGGGGGATAGTTTTCATGGAGAGCGCTTGGCAAACGGTCTCTAGGCGGAAGGGAAAATCTCCTCTAGGGTTTCCAACCGCGCCTCCATCCACGGTTAAACCCTACCGCCCCTTCCACCCCACACCCATTTATACCCTCCCTGCAACCCAGAACCCATCGTCTTCCACAGCTCTCAACAATCCCAGACCCCCTCTTGCCAAGACCATGGCCACCTCTTCCCAAACCAACTCCCCCAACTCCCCCAACTCAACGCATCCAACCTATTACATTTCACCACACAGCCCGACCCAGCTCCGCTTTCCGCCATCCTCACAGTTCACCGAATGGAGAGGCAGATGCTTCCGGTGCTGCAGGACCGGACACAACACCGCCGCCTGCCGCAACCCAATGCGCTGTGGAAAGTGCTGGGGAGAAGGGCATGTGGGTTCTCGTTGCACGATCTCCACCCTCAATCCGGCGGCCCGGCCTTTCTGGTCAAACAAACGCAAGCAACAGGAGCAACAGCTGCAGTCCTCCACTCAGGACAAGTCTCTTCAAGACCTGCTCAAACCGTGCCCCCTGGCGGCCCCCTCCCTCCCCAGCAACAGACCCAAAAGGATTTCGTCTTTTGGAGTTCGAGATCCAGCTGTGGTTGCTGAACTCGCCAAACTCCAATCGGCGGTGGTCTTTGACACACACGGCCTTGAAATGGACTTCTCTATCCAAGATGTAGCTGGGTTTGTGACTCGTACCTTATTGGTGGATGTTGCTGAGATAGCCATCAGCCGGCTGGCTAAGGACATGTTTCTCATTGTTCTCCCTGCAGGCCTCGTGCATGAAACCTTCATCCATGCTACCTCGCTGTCTCTCTGGGATGCCGGGTTCTCTTTTCAGCCATGGTCTCCACTGGATGGTGCCATACTGGCCCTACCTGAGTACAAAGCCCTCCTTGAGGTCCACGGCCTACCTCCCCATCTTTATAAAGAACGGGAAGCTGCGCGAGCAGTCAGCTCATTTGGTACTTATTTGGGTTCAGTGCCTCAGCAGGACCTAGCCGACATATCCTGCTGGACAGTCATGGTGGCGGTGGACAGACTTGAGCGCATACCGGATGAGATTGAATATCATGATGCTGGCTTGAAGTTCTTTCTTCCTGTGACCACTCGGAACTGGGTCCGTGCGCCGCTCTACAAGGCCGCCGACCTCCCAAAGCATTTGCCAAAGTACACAAAACCGACGAGGAGCTCCACCACCTCGCCGCTTCCAGGTCCATCTGAGGACCTCATTCATGTCTCTCGCAGAATTCTACTAACTCTGTGTGAAGGCCGTGACCTGCAATCCCTTCCAAAAGAAATACGACTTTTCTTGGATAGCTCGGCACCCTCTACGGAGATCTCCATGTCTCAGGCGGAACTAGTGGCCGACCTGCCGGAGCTCCCTCCAATCCATAGTTCGATTGCAACACCTGGTGGTACAAGCAATACATCACAGGAGATGCCACCGGCTTCGCCACATTCAATCATCATACCTTCGGATGGATCTACTGTGGACCCAATGCTAGCGCATTATCAGGAGGCTGTGAATTCCCAGCGTAACTCGACTCGACACACGGTCCCAACTGGTAGCCTGCCACAGCAAAACCCAAAACAGATTCAAATTCTGAGGCGCTCTCCCCCCCAGAAGGATGCTATAACGGCTGCCCCTTCCACACGTGTCACTGCTGCTGCACAGGAAGCTTCTGATCCCCTGCACGCTGACAGAGGACAAACCAGGGAAAATGCCAATTCTCTGACAGCGGCTCAGAGAACACGTGCCAAGCCTACGAGGCTACCAAACAAGAACAAGGGGCCGTTGGACCAAGCAAGGTCGGCCCAGCAGAAGCCCAAAAAGGGGATGCTATCCCAGATCCCTCTGAAGCCCACCTTCAAGAAGATGGTGCAGCATTCTCAAGCCCAGAACAAACCAAAAAAGGGATCCCAGGCTAGCAGGCCGCCACGGGCTAATTTGGACAAAGGAAAAGAGAAAGAACCAGTTGACTTGGCCGAGGTCAGCCTTACACCAGGCAATTTCTTTAAGGTGGATGTCCAGTACTCTCATCTAGCAAATCTTGCTAGTGGTTGTGGCGTGAAGACAGTCAATGCAATTCAGGCACTGGCTGAGGATAATAGCCAGAGGAGCAACATAAGCCCCGAAACGCAGCTCACAGTGCCACCTGATGATGCCATGGAGGAGGACCGTGCAGGACCAGACTTGGGTTTAGATTCAGACAAGGACCTTGAATCAGTGGAAGACCTTGAGCTAGCATAGCACCCTAGCCTTAGTCCACTATTGCTGTTACTCTTTTGGTGTTTTATTTTCTTTTTAAATGTTGCAAAAGAAATTTAAGCTATTGTCGTGGAATGTTAGGGGTCTAGGGGATGATGAGAAATGTCGTGTTGTTCGTAATACAATCAAAAATTCTAGATGTGATGTATGTGTGCTACAAGAAACTAAATGCAACAATTTTGAACTTTCTTACATTTTGTGTTTTCTCCCATCTTTTTTCAGTTCTGATGTTGCTTACAATTTGGCGATTAACTCGGCTGGGGGCACCTTCGTCATTTGGAGACGAACCTTTGAATTGGTCTCCTCTTGGTCGACCCGGCACACCATTACTGTACTCCTCAAGCAAATAAGCTCAGGTGTTCAATTCTTCGTCACTAATGCATATGGTCCTACTGAGGGAGGCCAGAAAGCTGCCTTCATCACAGAGCTCAGATCGGTGCTCCCACAGATCACGCGGCCATGGCTGCTGGCTGGTGATTTCAACTTAAATCGTTGGTTGACAGACTGCTCGGCCACCATTGGTAACTTCAACCTAATGGAGCTCTTCAACCAACTCATATCAGATGCTGAGGTCATCGAAGTACCGCTCCGCAACCGTGCTTTCACATGGTCTAATAAACGCCCCAACCCCATTTTTTCAAAAATTGACCGGGTTTTCACCTCCGCTGAATGGTCCATGGCCTTCCCTGTCCTAGTGTTGGAGGCACTGGAAATCTTAGTCTCAGATCACACCCCGCTCTTATTGACCTGCAAGGGAGCTCCGCAACAGCGATCGGGACTGCGATTCGAGGCATTCTGGTTCAAATATCAGCAACCTAAGCTGATGGTTCAGCAACTCTGGAATGGGCCCCCCCAGACCCAAGGTCTGACAACTCCGCTGTCCCCAATCCACGACTTCCATCACAAAACACAGATACTACATCGTGCACTAAGGTTGTGGCAAGCAGAATCGTTTGGTGCTATGGACAAACAGCTTCAGCTATGCAAAGAATCCATCCTTTTCTTTGACAAAATTGAGGAACATCGACATTTATCAATGGCTGAATTCCGAACTCGGATTCTAATCAGAGAAAGAGCTTTCCAACTTGCTAACAACATTGAACTAAAATGGAAGCAACGGTCCAGATGTCGCTGGATTGCGGAGGGGGACAGCAATACACGGTTCTTTCACAGCTTTGCTTCCTCAAGGCTGAGACGCAACCTCATACGCGAAATTGAGCATGATGGTCACTTGGTCTCTGATCAGCAGTCCTTAAAATCCATCTTTGCAGACTCCATGCAACAAATTCTAGGGGTAAGTGCTCCAGTGCTACCATTTGATGCAACGGCACTGTATCCAACTGATCCTGATATGTCGCAGCTTCAAGCTCCATTCTCAGCCATGGAAATTCAGACAGCCGTCATGCAACTGGCTAACCATAAAGCTTCCGGCCCTGATGGGCTTCCTAATGAGTTCATTAAGCATTACTGGCATGAGGTCAAAGATGAAATCTGCCAGATTATGGCCAATTTCTATGACCACTCCCTTGATCTAGCACCGTTTAATGAGGCCAAAATTGTGATGATACCTAAGTCAGAGACACCCACAACTACAGGCGATTTCAGGCCAATAAGCATTCTAAATCTCATTCCGAAGCTTATCTCCAAAATCCTCTCCAACCGGCTGCGTGTGTTCCTGCCAGACCTTATCTCCCCTTACCAAACGGCCTTTGTGCAGGGGCGACAAATTTCAGACAACTTCGCATCAACAAGGGAGTTACTTCACCATATTTCTACAACTGGCAAGGCAGCCATTTTCGCCAAGATCAACTTTAAGAAAGCGTTCGACTCTATCGAATGGTCTTTCCTAAAATCGGTAATGCAAGCTCGGGCCTTTCCTGCCCGATGGATTCAATGGGTTGCAAACATTTGGTCCACCTCCTCCTCACGTGTTGCCATCAATGGCGAACTTTCGGATCCATTCACTCACCAGAGGGGGCTTCGACAAGGCGATCCTCTCTCGCCCATGCTCTTCAACATAGCCGTTGATGTCTTTCAAAGAATGATTCAAGTTGCCAACTCGCTACTGTCAATGCCTCTCTCTGCCAAGATTAGTGATGCTATCCTTGCCTTGCAATATGCCGATGACACGGCCATAATTGCGAATGCAGATGTCGCGACACTAATCTCCTTTAAAATTTGTCTCAGGTTGTTCACCTCCATCTCAGGTTTGCAAGTCAATTTCACCAAAAGCACCTTCATACCTATCAATGTACCTGCAGCAAGCTTGTCTTGGATTAAGGCAGTCATGGGTTGCTCCCAATCAACTTTTCCCATCCTGTACCTAGGCATGCCACTTAGTATAAAGAAGCCCACAAAGGACCTCTTTATACCCCTGATCGAAAAAATTGAGCGAAGGCTTCAGGTTTGGCAATCCAAGATGTTGAGCAGAGGTGGACGCTTGCAACTAGTTCAGTCGGTTCTCTCAACAATCCCAATTTACTTCATGACTTGCTTTCTCTTACCCAAATGGGCGATTGCAAGAATAGACAGAGCAAGGAGGTCTTTTCTTTGGAGCAAATCGGGCAGTGGGAGCATTACTATCTCCCTTTGTAACTGGAGCAAAGTCTGCTTGCCTAAAGATCTTGGAGGAATGGGTCTATCAGATCTACACATGAGAAACATTGCTCTCCTATTGCGCTGGTGGTACAAACTGTATAGCGATACACAAACCATGTGGTTGGATATCGTCTCCAGAATCAGGTGGCTAGGCACTCCTCTCCAAGGACCAAGAATATGGTCTAGGCAAGGTTCGTATTTCTGGGTGCAGCTCCAATCATTCAAATACTTCTTTGATCTGTCAACACTTTGGGTGATTGGGGATGGCACTTCCATATCGTTTTGGTTTGACCGCTGGGGGAAAACGGTTTTGGCACCATTGGGTACCAGACAGCGCCAACAGAGGATCTCACTCCTGGAGGCAGCAACCTCATCCATTTGGGATACAGTACAACAGTCGGTACCAGTCTTCACTGCTACAGCAGATCATCTGAGATGGAGATGGACCACACAAGGGGTATACACGGCAAAGTCCGCATATCAGATGCTGATGGGGATTGGTCGCATCAAGTGCCAGTTTAGGTGCATTTGGAAATTCCCAGTTCCTCCAACTGTCAGAACTTTCCTTTTTTTGCTGATACACAACAAACTCCTAACTGGAGATGTCATGCAAAGGAGAAATTTCAACTGCTGTCATAACTGTGCTACCTGTCAGGAGGGCACCCTGGAAACTGCCATACATCTGTTTTTCTCATGTTCTTATGCAAGGGCGATTTGGGGAAAAATTTATGTATATCTTGGTGTTACTTCTCTGATTCATGTTGGTCCCAATTCCGAAATTTCTCATATTTGGTTAGCATCTGTGGCGCAATTCAGAGGCAATCCAACAGCTCGGAGGCGTTGGAAGATATACTTCTCGGCTGTTTGCTGGCTAATCTGGAGGCAACGCAATTGCATCATTTTTGAGGACAAGCAGCAGCCAGTTAGTGTTGTTGCAGGATGGATTATTCATGAAGCCTCATTATGGGAGAAGCACTGTAGGAAGAAACCGCATATAGGACTCCTTATGTAATCTGATTTGCTGTTTTGCTTTGTTTGTTTTTTGGTTGTTTCTGATTGGTTTGTTGTTGATGCTGGTTTGGTTTTAACTAGGTGTTTTTTCATTCTGATATTTGAACTGCTGTAACACAATCCGCTGACCAGATCAGCTTTCTTATATATATTCTCCTGGCAGCCACTGCCCGGCTTTCAAAAAAATGGATACAGTTTTAATGCTAAGATATTTGATATCCATATTTAGTACGCCAGATCACTGAGAAATTGTACTTATCAAATTTAAGCGAACTGAAGGGAATTAATGTTTGGCGTCACAGATGTATACATCAATTATAAGCTAACAGTATCAGTAGCCATGTGATTATAACATGACTACATTAGTGTCAACTGTCAAGTATATATCTTCACTGGTTTCCCTGTTTTTATTGAGATCCTACATCCAAATTTGTTCTTGTTGCTCTATAATGCATATCTGTTTTGAGAATGGGGAAATTTCAGGTATACCCTTCAAAAAATATTGAAATTATGTATTTCTCCTTCTAAAATTCATGATATCATATTTACCTTTCTAAATTTCAAAAACTCACAAATTTCCAATTTACTGCATTTTCTATTAAAATTTATTTAAATTTATCTGTATAAGAAAATATTAAGTTTTCTAATTAGTCGGTTTCCGAGGACAAATGGTTCATTTCTCTACATGTGACGCATATACAATGTCATTTAGGCACACACTTATGACTCATGTGTACGCTGCAAGCTAAAAAATAAACTATTTTTTTTAAAAACATCACCAAAACAATAAAAAATTCGGAAACTAACTTGATTACAATTTTTTTTGTAAAAACCATCACCATCAAACTTCATCTTCAGTATGGAATTTTGAAACTAAATATGAAGTTCGGTATCAAGTGTTACACAATGGTTACACAAGCTAACTGTCCAATTGAAAATTAAAAAAAGTGAAAAGGTCATACCGAAATTCAATATCAATTTATTCTTTCTCATACCGAACTTGATGTTCGATTTTATTTTCTATTCATTTTTGGGTTGAAACCGAATTCGGTTTTAAACTTTTGTGGGGGGGGGGGGGGGGGGGGGTGTTCAATTCCAATGAGTGAGTTTGTATTTTGGTTTTGTATTTTTTTTTTTTTTGGAAAACCGAAATTTTGTGTTCGGTTTTGCATTTTCTTATTATTTTTTGTTTTGGGTGAAACCGAACATAAAGTTCGGTTTTGTTTTTTATTTTATTTTGGGAAACTGAACTTTGAATTCAGTTCATTTGTATTTTTTTTTATGGAAACTGAACATGAATTTCAGTTTTATTTTCTTCTAAATTGAAGTTGGACTTCGGTTTAATGCTCTCGGATTGTATGTGGCATTGCATGAGAAGAGTAAGTCAAACTGGGTTCAAACTCAATACCGAATTTCATGTTCGGTTTTCAAAATTCCATACTGCAGATGAAGTTCAGTGATGATGGTTTTTCTAAAAAAAATTGTAATCAAGTTGGTTTCTAATTTTTTAACTGTTTCACAATGTTTTTAAAAAAAAAAAAAATCAAAATGAATCATTTGCCCTCACGATTGGTCAATTAGAAGACTGAGCATTTCTTTTAAACATATTACATATTTTTATTGTTTTTAACAAAGAATTAAATTTGTACTTTATAATTATAAAATGAGTTTTAATATAAAAGACAATAAATTGACTAATTTTGAAGTTTTTTAATAGTACACATAAAATTCCTCCTTTTGAGAAATTGTTCTTTTTGTTGTGTCTATAAATTTATAGGATTAAAAAGGAGAATGATTAGCTTCCCTCTTTTTTTTTTAGTTAAAAAGGCCGAGGTCCAGCTTCATTAAACGAAACATAGTTAAGTTACACATCAATTGTGCAAAGCCACCATATCACAGTTTTGACACAAAAAGTTCTAACAGAAAAATAACATTCACAGTCCCGGCTTTTGATGAACAAACCAGGAAAACAAAAACGCAGAAGCTGCACACAAGCTTGCTGCTAGCCAATACTATAGTACCTAAACCAGACTATGTCCTCAATAAATCATAATTTTGAACTCATGCAAAATATTTTGCGGAGCAACTTGTTGTTCCGCAAGAACAAACAAAGCCACAACATTTCCTTCCAGAGCCCTTACTGCACCCCATGAACTAAACACTAACATAGAAAATTATTGAGTAGACTATTCGGGACTAGTGGAATCAAAATAGCTGGAACTGAAGTTATGTAACTATGTGGAAGTTGACACATCACCAGAAGGTGAGGGAGGCGGAAAAGGAAGAGGGGAGTAAGGAACTGGCTGGTCATCGCCTGGAAGCCAAACTCGAAGAGGAATAGCATCTAACATATTCCTAGAAGGCAGCCAGTCACAAGTAGCTGTTGTTGTGTGCTGCTTGGCTCTCTTGCAACTTATCTAATATTCAACCAAAGAAATTATCAGTAAAATAATTTGTCGACCTGTTTTAACTGTTGCATTTTGAAAGCATATTTCATTCCTGTGTTTCCAAATTGTCCAACAAAAACTCCTAAAAACAATTTTGATACGCTGCTGAAGTATTTTTCTATTATAGGTTATCATTATATTAACAATTTTGAGCTCTAATATAATTTTGG
>CAXKVW010001454.1:0-26819 GCA_964058825.1 Carex arenaria
GATGGGGATGATCAAACAGTGACAACCTAGGAAGCGCTCCGCACACCCTGAGAGGCTGCACATGCCTCTGCGGAACTGCAGGCTCCTCGTCATCATGGGGGTCATCCTCATTCATCTCCTCCTAGACAATACAAAAGAGGTACAATACAAAAAATCAGTGTTTTCAATGGACAATACAAAAGAGGTACACAAGCAACATCTTTGACATTTGTTTAGCATGGTCCTTGACAATTTGAACCTTTTGCAGCTATACCTTTCTAATCTTGCATTACACTCATCTTATTCCAACTATATAAAACAAGATTCTAAATAGCGAATGTCGCATCATTGTGGAATGGCTAAAAAACGCCATAGCAAACTAATGCGTTGAAAACAGCTGATAGAATTATAGCTTTTAAAGTTTGATATGCTATTGTGCCGCTACAACTAGTTATTTAAAACACTGATAAAATAAGATATTAATTTCATCTGATAATGAAAATTTTATTCTAGGTATTCGAACTGAATGGATATGAATATAGTTTGCTAGACACAGGTGAAATAAAGTAGAAAAGCTCTTTATTTTATTTTTTTTATTTCACTCTTGCGAACATATAAAGCTATGTATAGGAAAAATGATTATATTTAATCCGCTTTTATATTTGTAGACACTCATCATAAAGTTGTAAAGAAAAGAAATCATACAAATTTTAGACTTGCAATGTAAAATATTTTGAAATATTGATAATATCCCAAGATTCAAATTCTCACAAAGAGGAGGATCAATGTGCATAATCACCCTCCTATCAGAGCTTTTTCTATGGATAGTACAAAAGAGGTACACGTGCATCATCTTTGACAATTTCGACCTAATTATGATTGTGATTAGTGGCATAAGCAGACATTATAATGCCTAGAGAATCAACATGACCTACTTTGATATTTGACTAACCTTTTCTTTTTTCCACAATGCCCACTTGATGTCTCTCTACTAGGGAAAGTTCAACAAAAGAGAACATTCTTTCTTTGATCCTTGGTCTCTTTTGCTTCCAAAAAGCCACTTTTTAGCAACTAGTGGATATTTAAAGAGTAGAACTAGGGTGCTCCTAAGTTCACCAAACCTCTTGTGAATTTGACTCTAAAATATATCGAATCAACTTTAAACGATGAATTCAAATCGTTGAAATTCTTCTACCTATTGAGTGATGCATCTACATGTGAAAATTTTAAAGTTTCGAATTAATTTAATATAGAGTAAAGTGGTCAAAAGTTTAAGGTTTATAAATTAATTTTAATGCATTCATTTTTTTGACTCCTTTGACCACTTGACTTTATATTAAATTAATTTGAAACTTTAAAATTTTTACATGTAGAAGCATCAATCATTAGGTAGAAGGATTTCAACGGTTTGAATTCATCGTTTAAAGTCGATTCGATATATTTTAGAGTCAAGTTCACAAGAGGTTGGCTGAACTTAGGAGCACCCTAGTTCTACTCTTTAAAGAGTACAAAGGCACCTTACAATGGTGGTGAACTTATCCAATTATATATAGTGGATTTTTAATGAATAAAACGGTATGTTATGATCCTTCCAATTTTGTAATTCAATAAAAAAAAATATATAAACCTTACATCATTGTATATTTCAAGAGTAAGGCTTAGGTACTATGGATAGCATAAAGTCTTTCGTGCTACAGTCTCAAAAATTTATTGTATAAACTTTAAATTTCGATCTAAGTAGCTCAGTAAATTGGTTATATAATGAACTTGTAAAATGCCAACTTTTACTATTTTTGGAAAAAAAAAATAGATTTATGAAAGATGACAAACAATGACTTAAAAATAAAAATAAAAATTGCTAATGTTTTAGGTCATTTTTTGCAATCTTTCATAAATCATACAAAATTGCAAAAAAAAAAAATTCAAAAATAGTAAAAATTAGTATTCTACAAGTTCATTATATTACAAATTTACTGAGTTACTTATATCGAAGTTTGAAGTTTATACGATAAGTTTTTGAGACCGTAGCACGGAAAACCTTATGCTATTCATAGTACCTAAGCCTTACTCATATTTTGATATTATGAAAAAAAAAAAACAGAAATTAATCTCTAATTAATGTAGAAATATTGAATAAGCACAATATATTTATTGACGGAGTACAAATTCATCTAATCCTATTCAAATGTGTACGAAATATAAAGATCTAAATAATTACAAATTTTTCTTGGCAATCTCAGAAAAGATTCATTGATATCCATTTTTGAGTTGATTTGTTTTTGGGGAATTAATCCTCACACGAAAGTGCCAATTTTATGTTGAATTTTGGACCCCACACCGTCACACGTATGTCTACCAAATCAGTAGTAGAAAATATGATATTTTCTAAAATTATTTTATGAAACAAATTAGGGACAGCTTAAATGTACATTTCAATGAATAGTGAAATTTCAGAAAGAAACATCAGCATTTACTTCATTTTGTACAGCATGTTTTTGTCAAAATTTGTCATTACAAAATCTGACAAGCGTCTTTAGTGCATAAAAAAAATATCAGCTTTGTTGACCTCCCAACAAAAAGGAAAAAAAAAAAAAACTGACCTAGGAAATGGGAATCACATCACCTGTGGAGCTCCGTAGGTGCGGTTCTTTTAATCTGGTCTGTTTATTTTGATCGGACGGACCAAATAAGATTTTGACACGAATTTTAAAGCAAAATTAATAATGCCCCCTCCATCTGTTAGTTTGTAATAATCTAGAAGTCAATAATACGATAAATTATCATAAAGCTTTGTTCATGAATTGAGTGATTAATAAACTGTCATTTTGTTCCTTGAGTATTATTGAATTTATGAATCATTTCGAGTTCATGACTGGAATTGTGAAACTTCATAATATAGATGATATATACTCTTAAAAGTCTCTAACCGAGGTAATTAGCAGGAACACTAATTGACCGTTACAAGGTTAGTATGTGGATTAAAAGATGGTCAAGTTTTACAGACCATTGACATGAGATGTCATTTTAATCACATAGATACATGTTATAGGAACATGGTATTAAACAGACCCCGAATGAAACATTAAATGGAATAGTGTACGTGTCATTAATGTTTTCATTCAGTGTTAAGTTCTAAAGTATGAGGTATTCATCTTTCCTAATAAGAGATGTGTATGTGTGATTGTTACCTAACGCTGTCGGTAAAACGCAGTCATAACGGTAGCTTTTCGGTATACATAGCTTAGTTGAGGTAGTGATGGTTTACCAAAAGTACTATTGTCCCTCGTATCTCTATACGAGTTATAGTATCACTGGGCCCCTTGATAGAGTAAGATTATCTGCTAGCAGTATAATTACAAGAGTAATTATATTTGATAATCTGCTCAAGATCAAGAAAAGATTAAGTTTGCAAGGATGACACACACCTACCTTGAAACTGATCTGATACTGTGAGACATAAGAATTAACACGACTAAAATAGTTTACTGGATCGTGGTATTGTATAGTACAGCATCATCTGTGTAATTGGATGGTCATAGTGTAGATGTCAGATGCCTCCTATGATTATAAAAGTTAAAATGGTTTTAATTCTGTTTACCAACATAACACAGATCCTATTGGGTCACACCGTAAAGGAGACTTATCAGAGAATCTTATAATTAATTATATATAGTTATAATTAATAATAAGATATTTATATTAATTATAAAATGTATAATTAATATAAATGTCATAAAGATGACAAGCTTAAACATATTCAATTTACAAGCGTGTACGACACGTTGTGTAAAAGCTATCGCAACAACAGTCGCAAGAAGTTATAACTGATCAGATCGATTATAACATGGATTATAAATATTAATTATGAATTAGTATTTTGGGTCTAAATTAGATTTAGAATTTAATTTAAAAGCCCAAAATCAAAGCCCAAATCCAAAACCCAAATCAAGGCCCAAAAAAGCCCAAAATTGATTTTTGGGCCCAAAGGGCATTTTGGTAATTTGTAAGGTCGGTTTTGGAAGGGTATTTTGGTAATTTTAAACCTCCTCAAAAGTCTATAAATAGAGGGGTAGGGGTAGAGAAAAATCCATTCCAAAAATCCGATCGAAGTCTGATCGATCTGAAAGTCAGTCTTTCAGAACTTTCGGTTTTTCTCTCCCAAATAGTGTTGGGCTAGAAAAGAAAGATATACGTAATCCACGTATAATCTTACGAGTTGTGAATAGTGTTTTTACGGGTGTCGTGAATAGTGTTTTCGCGAAGTTTCGTGAATCTGATTTTGCGTGAGACGCAAGTCGGTTTTTACGATCTTTGTGAATAGTGTTTTCACGCCTCCCGTGAATAGTGCTTTTACGGTTGTCGTGAATAGTGTTTACGGGATTCGGAAATAATATATTTGCGAAAGTCGCGGTATTTTATTTTGTCCTTTTCTCGGTGAATAGTGTTTTCACGCCTTCCGTGAATAGTGTTTACGGGATTAGGAAATAATATATTTGCGAAAGTCGCGGTATATTTATTTTGTCCTTTTCTCGGTGAATAGTGTTTTTGCGAATCCCGCTGGTCAGTATTACTGGCAGTAGAAAGCCAGCGCTCTGGTGGTTCCTGGTGGACGACCGATAGAGGTATCAGATGTCTGATACTCCGAGGCAAGACGTTCCTCAGATTCGATCTTCTTGGTCTGCTGCAATCCAATTGGAATTTGGATCAAGGTATAAATATGTTATATTAATCTATTTAATTTGTAAGTAGATTAAAGTTTTAGAAATCAATTATGGAGTAGATCTGTAAAAGGATTAAATTGGGTTTTGATGTCAAGGAATACTGAAGGTGGATCGCCTTGGAAAGTATTCTGACATACCTCGTTTAATCCTTGGCTTAAGTTAGAAGTAAAATTTTTGTTTTACGTTCTTTCCGCAGCTTAAGCTAATCAATGGATTTGGACCGTCCGTAACCCAACACCATCATCCGAGCACTCACCGGCTGAGAGTAAATCTGGACCGTCCAATCAGCTCCGCAGGGGAAAAACTCTGCAGAGTATACTGGTCCCCAGAAATTGAAGCCATGTTTTCCAGCTTTCAAAATATAGATCCGCATTACATTAATCACTTTAAAAATAATAATATATTATCTATGGAGTGAAAACAGTATAGATAATATCCGATCTGTATTCGAAAATTTAGATGTCGATATTCGATATTTGAATATCCGTGTGAATAAGAATACTGATATGATTTTACATTTCAATTATATGTATCCAAATAGTAGATATATATCATATATTTTAATATATATTATGAAAAATTTATGTTATTCATCATTATAATTAGATAAATTTTATGAACTTTAATATTTTTTAATATTATTTTAATAAATATCCGATCTAATCCGGATCCGTATCCGTATTCGTCTAATATATCTAATATATCTGATATCTTCTTTATATCCGTATCCGAACAAAATATGAATATTATTTTATCACTTTCTGCTCTATTTTCATTCCTTATCCATGGTCCTGTGAAAATTTATTTTTACAACAAGATGGGGACTAGTCGTGAAATTTCATTAAAGTCAAAGCAAGGCGTAACCAAAATATAATATAAGAAGAAAAGTATTATGAAAGAGAAACATAAAAGAAAAGATAGGAAAATAGGTAAAACTAAATGGAAGACTAATTATCGAGAAAATAGGACGGCCTCTCGAAGCTAGGAAGCTTAGTTTATATGTAGAGGCGGAATCAGATTTTCAAATTATGAAAATCAAATATAAATAGAAGTCAATCATATAAATTTTTATACTGTGAATGAATGTTAATTTACATATTTACAGCATTTTATTGTAAATTATATAGAAAATTATATATAAATATAAAAAAATTGAAAAGAAATATATTGTAATTTCAATAACGTAATATTATTTTAAAATACGACCGCGTACGTACGTATAGGAAAAATATATTGTATATTTCAATAACGTAATATTATTTTATTCTTAAAATTGCACTGGTATCTTATGCATGTGTATATATCCTACTACATATGCATGTGTTACGCGATAATCAACCGTGTACGTATTGATAAAGATTGGAGATTTAGTTATCCAACTATTTAATATCTATAAATATTTTCTGATTAGAATTTCGAATCTGCTATCTTTTATATGATGGGCATTGCCTTTGTCACTATATCAAAGATCGGTTCTCAATCATATGTGTGTATATTGAAAAATCATTAAGTTTGTGTTGTTGTGAATAAAGATCACGAGGGCATATATTCATCCTTGTTCAATGGCGGAGTCATATTGAATTAGAAATAGTTAGGTAGTCATCTGTCTGCTCCTGAATTTAGAAAATAAAGTCATGTATAATTGAATTATTATTTATTTCTGAAAAAATAAATTGCCTATCCATGAATAGTCCACAAAATAAATTTATTAATTCACAACAGTCTGTAACCACTAGTTGTATTACTAATTATTTTTTAAATAATTAAATATGTCATTCAATTGATATCGTACGGAGATCTCGAAACAAATGGACCCGTCATTTTTTTTCATAACCAAAAAAATAAATAAAATAATATTAATAACCACACTCTCAAAACGCCCCCCGGGGGGGCGGGTTGCTACAGTAATTTTTTTTAAAATTTATTTAGGATTTGAATGTTTCAATCTAAATAATGAATGTATTTGTTTGAAATTACAGATATGAAATTAATGACTAAAAATAATATGAAATTAAAAGAAAATTGTAACATTACCCAAATTATGTATATGATATTAATAATTGAAAATAATATAAGAAATATTCTAAGGAAGAGGGAGAATTATTTTCTGAATAAATTAACAAAATAGTTAAACTAAGTTGTGGGCAAAATAATTTTAAATAAATTATGGATCTTGAAATTAAGAGTTAATATTGATTCTGGATTTATTTACAATTTTGAAAAGCTTTGAGGTGCACGTAGTAAATATTTTAATATAAATGAAAGAACAAGGTTGAGGTGGCACCCTTGCCATGTGGCCAATGCTGGTTGTGGCTTTCACTTTAATTCTCAATTACTTGAAGGAGATTCATCATCTCTCATGTAAAGGAAAATAAATAAAAAAACCAAACAAAATTTAAGAAGAATAGAGAAAGGAAAGAAAAAAAAAAAGGAAAAACATGGAATTTCTTCTAACTTTCTCGATTGGTTAGTCTTGTGATTAAATCACCGAATGGATGTACTCTACTTCTTTCAACACATCTAGTGCAAATGTACAATATGTGGTATCTCTCTATTTTCTGGTTTTATTTTCTTTTCCAATCCGATTTAAGTTTTTGGTAAATATTGATCAAACAGACTTAAATATACAAGCTTAATGTTGTGAAAGTTAAATTGAAACTTGTTTAATTAATGTGTGGAAATGGATTTGTCCGGGACCTCTATTTCTTTTTAATGTGCTATTTTAATTGAATATGAACTTGATACCGATGGTTGTGTTTTCTTATCTCTGTCTGTTTCGGTTCAGATACCTAAACCATAACAAGAATACATGGGTGATTTAATTCTCCAATTTTTGGTTTAGAACTCAAACCTTCCCGTACCTTATTGGTACCGAACTCCACTTGTCTTAAACCAGTTGCTTAATTGTTTTCTACTGCTTTGCTAAAGGAGTTTGAGGGTATTTGGTATGATATGAAAAATGGTACCTATCCGTATTAGTTTTAATTTGGTTATATTCATCTAAGTTTTAAGGGGTATGATTGTAAGAAAAATAGGATAGGGAAGGTGGAATTTGCAAAAGTACAATGAATTGATAAATTAACCTTGTCAGAGGGGTTTCGGTGCAAAGTTACATGTATACTAAAGATGCCAATTGGAATTTAAAGAATGAATTGTGAATTAAATTATGAGCTTTCGAGCTTGATTAATTAATCTATTAAAAATAAATGAATTTTTGTGCCTTTGACTTGAAAAGGAGAAAATTAGGAAGAATAACATAGACACTTTATAAACTGGACTGTATCCGAAAATGAACAATGAGAATAAATTGAACTTTAACCTTGACTTTATTTGAACACTGAGAGTATTGTATGAAATAAGATTCAATTAAAAGAAAATGCTTAGGTATAAGAAAATAATTAATACAAAAATAAAATAAAATAACTAGGAACATAAAACAAAGTTACTGAATAAAACTAAGTGAGAAATAAATGTTGAAATATGTAAATTGTTATCTTATATTTATTGTTATAAGTATTGAATAGGAATAATATATAGGGTGAGGCTACGGTGCTATCCATAGCACCGTCCACACTATGCAACGGCTCAAAATTTGAGTTTTTAAAATCCTAACGGTCGATCCGAACCGTTAGATGTGTTCTCCATATTGAAATGTGCTTGGAGGCCAAATTTTACATTTTTTGGAATTTTTTTACTATTTATTAAGCCACTTTGAAAATCGCTCAAAACGGGTGAACAGTAAAAAAGTCTGGACCATCGGATCAGCGATTTTCAAAGTGGCTTAATAAATAGTAAAAAAATTCCAAAAAATGTAAAATTTGGTCTCCAAGCACATTTCAATATGGAGAACACATCTAACGGTTCGGATCGACCGTTAGGATTTTAAAAACTCAAATTTTGAGCCGTTGCATAGTGTGGACGGTGCTATGGATAGCACCGTAGCCTCACCCTAATATATATATATTATTCTGATATAGGCAAATTAAGTAAAAGACTGACGAGACATAGTGTTCAAGAGGAACAGACTGCTAGTGATCAAATTGCTCTACAATATCAGGTGCGAGGTTATTGAATTAGTCTGAGATTCATAACTAGGAATTAAATCGCAACTCGCTGTGCTTCCGGCCCATTTTTTGTCACCACTGGAGCTTGAACCCGCGTCCCTTGGGTGAGAGTCACACACTCTAACCAATATACTACAAAGTCTTTCATGTTACAATATTGAATCTATATATAATATATGAGTGGGGTTAAAATGCACCATTGGTTTTGTGCCCCAACCATACCCCATGTCTTTATCTTTGTTCTCGAAGTTCAAATAGTCGATCCGAACCGTTCAACATGTTCTCCATATTAAAATACGCTTAGAGACCAAATTTCATATTTTTTGAAATTTTTTTACTATTTTTTTAGATAGTTACAAAATCACTGTTTTTGGATAGTCCAGATGCAGTGATTTTGTAACTATCTAAATAAATAGTAAAAAAATTTCAAAAAATATAAAATTTGGTCTCTAAGCGTATTTTAATATGGAGAACATGTTGAGCGGTTCGGATCGACTATTTGAACTTCGAGAACAAAGATAAAGACATGGGGTATGGTTGGGGCACAAAACCAATGGTGCATTTTAACCCCACTCATAATATATATATACAATAAAACAGTAGTCTTATAACTTTCAATTCAAATTATTTTAATGCAATTTTTTTAAGTAATTAATGATATATATTTTTTTAAATGATGTTATTAAGTAAGTAAGATTGAAAAAAAATGATATATTTTTAGATCTTGAAAAACAATTTGAGGACATAAGTAAGTAAGATTGAACATTTTTGTTTGCTATTGTAATATTTTGTATGTGCATAAAGAAAATAATAAAGATTAAATCTAACGGTTTTATTTTGTTATTTTTAGATTAAATATAACTTTAGATTATGAACTTTTGTATATTGGCATACAATTTTGTAGATAATTGGTGTTTTTGGTAAATTTGATCAATACTGGATTATTTATTGAAAGTACTGCAAATGTTTGATTGTTGCAAAGCATTTTGTATACTGTGAGTCAATTTATTAGAATTCTTGTTATAAACAAGACATGTACTATTAAAGATGTCATCTAGATACCATTGCATGTTTATGTGCAGTTTTAAATTAAGTAAATCTCAGTTTGTATTTCTGTGTTCTTTCTGATTAATTTTTTTTCCTAAAGGAATGTGCCAATGAACACTAAAGTGAAGCAAATAAAGGTTGTGAATCAAAAGCGACGATCTAGTCGACCAGATGAAAGCACTTACCCTGAGGAGGTACTAATAGATTACTGATTAGAGACGTTACTTCTCCTTTCTTTTAATTTCATATTATTTTTAGTCATTAATTTCATATCTGTAATTTCAAACAAATACATTCATTATTTAGATTGAAACATTCAAATCCTTAAAAAAAAAAAAACTGTAGCAACCCGCCCCCCAGGGGGGGCGTTTTGGTCTGGGGGTAAACCGCCCCACTGGGGGGCGGGTTGCTCGGGGAGTAAACCGCCCCCCCGGGGGGCGGTTTCATTATGGTTGAATTTTTTTTGAGAGTATGGTTATTAATATTATTTTATTTATTTTTTTGGTTATGAAAAAAAATGACGGCAAATGGACAATGTCAAACAATTATGGAGAAAAAAATATTAAGACTTGAATTTTTTAGCCATCGTTGTAATTCAATTTGTAAGCACCAACCATGTAAAATTTATGAATTAAGAGTAGGTCTGATGCTCATGAGACCTACTTTGATTCGATCGTTGTAATGACCATTAGATGTGTATTAAGATTCGTGCGAACTAAATTAAAATATGTACACATCTATTTCAATTTTCGTGCACACGGATTTTAGTGATAATCGTTGGACCTAAAAATAGATGCAATGTCTATCGGACGTACTCTTATCTCAAAAATTATTATTCTTCCTGGCACTTGATTGTCTAAAATGGTCATCAGCGAGATAAGCATCTCCATTCCAACAAATGATTAGCAATTAAAATAGGCCATGTCACCAAATTTAGCAATTAAAGTGATCATAATTTGTTTATCACTCCATCCCAGCAATTACAATTAATACCAATGAATTTGCTACGGATATAGAAATAAAGGATCTGAGTCAATGAATTTGTCACGCTGACAATAAGCAAACGTTTGCTTTTAAAATTTTTTTGCTAATTTACAAACTATCTCATAATCTAGCCATTAATATAAAATAAGCCACATCAGATTACAAACTAGAAAACAATAAGCGTTGGAGATGCTCATGCTAATTTTACCCTAATATAATTCTAGAGAATCCAGTGACCAGAATCGGACCTCATGCTAATGCAGACAAACAAAACAAAAACAAACAAAAAAACAAGAAGGCAAAAGGCCAAAAACCCTTCTATTTGTAGTTTTGTACCGTTTTTCTTTGGATAATGAACTTTCCAGAAACAAAGCGCCTATGAGGCTATGACTATGGTAAAGATTTTAACAGAGTAATTTTGGCTTCATGCAGCGCGCTTACTATAGAATCAAAACAGTGATGCGTATGGTTAGTGTGCTGCATGAAGTCAAAACTGATCTGTTAAAAACTTCTAATTAGAACTCGCATTATTAGATGACAGCTGTGCAAGTGCAAGTTTGTACGGTTTCCTCTCTGGTTCATGCACGCATTGATGATATCATTTTAATTGCATTTAAAGTGTCATTTAAATCGGTTTATTAACAGTACCTTAATTATTTCTCAACCTGCCTTTTTAAGTTTTAACAAACTTATCAGCTATGAAAGTTCAGAAAAATTGATAAAATTATATCTGAATTTTGATTGCTTGGAATCAAAACTGTGTATGAACATTTCCAACAGGGATAGAGCTAGATTTTCAAACTATAAATTTAAACACAGACAAAGATTGACCATATAAAATTTTCTTACAGAGAATGAGACTAATTTCACAGCGGCACAAACATTTTAATCTAAATTATATAAAAAATCGTACATAGATACAAATAAAATAAAAGAGGTCGATTGATTCATTTTTTTTTTTGAGAAACTGATAGTGGCTATCAGTGGTAGGTCGATTGATTCATTGCTTGTACTTGACTCTGCCTCTATTCGCAACCAGATTGACTGTAGAGGCTGAAAACTAGTGTCTTTTAGGAATGTTAATAAAAATTGAGGATTTATAATTTGATAATTTGATTTAAATTTTATGAATAAATTCGTATATTGATCTCAAATATATATTTACAAATTAAGTAAATCCGTTTGGGTCTTAAAAGATTATTAATCTAATTAATTGAATCCGAAAAGAATTATCTAAAATTCTCAATAGTCGAGACAAAAGAATTCTCAACCATCAAATTCGAATCTGATAAGGCCATGTACTAAAGGCTTCATAAAAACCACTATGAGCTGAATACTAAGTCCAGATAACAAACTCAAGAAACAGGCTCGTTCAAGTTGTTTGTATGCCTTTCTGCTTGACTTGTTGGCCTGCGAGAAAAGTCTAGTCGAGTGTCCATACGAGACCCAAACCGACTTACAAGCCTTTATAAATATCTTGAAATTCACTGAGCTCGGGGTCCACGCACCTAGCAACACAAGATACAGAAGAGGATAGAGTTACGTACCTACTACATCAAATTCGAATATGATAGGATCATGTGCTAAAGGCTTCATAAAAACCACAATGAGCTGAGTACTAAACTCAGATAATAAGCTCAAGAAACAGGCGCGTTTGAGTTGTTCGTACGCCTTTCTGCTGGACTTGTTGGCCTGCAAGAAAAGTCCAGTCGAGTGTCCGTGCGAGACCCAAACCGACCTACTGGCCTCTATAAATATCTCGAAATTCACTGAGCTTGGAGTCTATGCACCCAACAACACAAGGTACAGAAGAAGATAGAGATGCGTACCTACTGAATCAGCAATCAGTTTGACCCGGACACATAATAAATACACATTAACAAACTCAGATTAATCTCCTTCAAGTTAGGACGTGCCTGAGATCATTGTAGCTTAATCTCATCAGAGGTGGGTCATATCAGAATCAAACAGATCAAATCAACATGTCAAGTTTTAAAAAAGATTTGTTTAAAGTTCCAAGTAATTTGAACTTGATGATTCAGTTCAGATCGGATACCAAATTACCAATACCATGTTTCAAAAGATTTGTTTAAAGATGCAAGTAATTAATTTGAATCTGATGATTGAATTAGTAATGCGTCGCTATTCCCCAACTGTAGCAATGGATAGAAATTCATACTTGATGCACCCATGTGGGACTAAATTTAAAGAGTCGTCTTTACAAGGACAAGAAATTAATAAGTTGTTTAATGAATCAAAATTCAAAATGCTTAATGCTCCTGTTAAAAATAAAAAAATTGCGGTTGGGAGTGTTGGAGAAACAGATCAGTTTTGGCTTCATGCAGCACACTAACCCTATGTATCACTGTTTTGATTCTATAGTAAGTGCTCTGCATGAAGCCAAAACTACTCTGTTAAAATCTTTACCCTTGAGATTCCTTGATATACCTTTTAAAATTTATTGGCAGGCATTGATGTGTGAATTGTGAATTGTGATGGCTGATTAAAGAAAGATCGTATTGACACGTGTCATTATGCATCGATTCTTCTTGCACTCGTAGCGTGGGTAGTCTATACGGATGTGATACCATGAAAGGCAAAATTACAAAATTGTTTTGTGCCAGATATTTGATTTTGATTAAGTGACACGTGGGCCCATGGTCATCCTAACACGTTGAGAAAAAAAATTCTCAGCAGAGTTTGTGGGGAGCATTTAGGGAAAAGGGATCGCTTGCTCTGGGGACAGGATTTTTCTGTCTCCAGTAAAGCTGACATGTGGGTTCAGACGGGTTTATAAATTTAAATATTAGTTTTTAGTTTGGTGTGGGCCCACATGTCAATGACTTAGAGACAGGAAAACTTTGCCCTCTGGGGGACAGTGAATTCGGTCCCGCATTTAGAGGTGCAAACAGGGCAGACTTATGTAGATCCGGGAGGGCAGCCGCCTCTTAGATTTTGAGTTTTAGTGGATATCAGAACGTTTTAATTGACTTTGTTTCTCTCTGAAATTTATTTTGCCTCTCTATGAATGTTTGAATTATAATTCGAGTTAAATTTAGAATTAAAGTTAAAATAAATTTCATAAATTATGATTGATAATTAGAATTACAGATTAAAACATCAGAAATTATAATTCAGAGTATTAGAAAATATAAATTAAAGTATTGTTTTTTATCGAGTATCTAATTAATTAATAGTTTTAAATTCGATTAGCTATTTAAACCCCTGGGTGCAAACGGATAAGATAATATCTTATTTGAATCCGTATCCGAAAATTAAATACGGATATCCGATATTTGAGTATATGTGCGGTCGGCTACGATTTAAATTTTAATTATCTGTATCTGAATAGTTAATATATACCATATAGTTTAATATATATTATAAAAATATTTATGTATATATTTACAGATATCTGATATCCAATCCGTATTCATACATATTCATCTAATATCTGATCTGTATCTGTATCCGGAAAATGAAAATAAACACAAATACGATTTTATCCGTTTGCATCCCCTAGTAGCATTGAAAATTTAATTCAAAATATGTGCAAGTTAGGCCATGAAAGCCGATTTTTCTTTTTTAAACATCTTTTGAAAAAACAAAAAAAACAAAAATCCAATAACCATTATTTTTAAAATAATCAAAATTATCAAATCTGCAAATTATAGCTGATCATATGAATCAAGAATAATAAATCTATATTAACAGCCGCCTGTTAATATGAAAATTCTAAAAAAAAATAGCTAGAGGATTTATCTTTTTTGTTTTTCAAAAATGGAAATAAAAAAAAGATACACCCCAAAAAGAAGATGATTAAAAATGAGAACAAGAAAAGGTAAAAAAGAAAAAAAAATTATCAGGAGAAATTCAAATCAAGCACATTCTTTGTCTCAACTTTAAAGCATTGGATAATGGATGCACTATCCAAGTACCCATTTCATTCCATTCATCAACCTTTTACCTAAAACCTAACTAGAAAATAATGGCACCAAAGCAAAAACAGTATGAAAATCAACTTTTTCTTTCATGCTATTTTCATTGGTTCCTTTTTGGCCAACAATAGTTAATTAGAGTCTCCAATAATCCATTGCTATTTCCATACATACATACATACATGTGTTTTCTTTTCTTATGAAAATATTGATTTGATTTGATGTCTATTTTTTTAGACTATTTCCCCACCAACTCTTCTTTTTTCTTCTAAAACATTGACACCTTTACAGTTGAACAGGACTTGAAATTAAATATCTCACAGTCACACCAATTAATGGTGGAGTTTCTTTTTCTATTGATGTATTTTAGCCATAAATAACATTTAGTGATTTTAATTGCTAGCTAGTACCCTCGTTTAGCGTATCACGCTACAACTTTCTTCTCCAGATCAGTACTGTATCAGTTACTTTTTTATTAGAATAAATATCAATTTCTCAGTAGCAAAATAGCACAAATATTAGATTTTTTATACCGTGGGAAATGATTACCAATTGAATGCACGGCATGATTAGATCACTAATCTAGTACTTAAATTGGGGTAAATTTCTTAACAGTGCAATTTTGGCTTCATCCAGCGCACAAACCACATACAATGTTTTTTTATACTATAGTTCCCGTGCTGTATGAAGTCAAAATTCCTCTGTTAAAATGTTTGCCTTAAATTGTGTTGAAAAAACTACCCATTGACACATTTTTTTTTTTTTTTTTTTTTTTTTTTGTGTGAAAGGAACTACCACTTGACTTCTCAACGCTAAAAAGAGCAACCACCTATACGCTCTGTCCTGATAAATTATCACACTCTCTGTTTCTTTCTCTTTCACTTTCACAATGGTTAGAAAATAGAAATTCAAACGACCGTATCATCTGTCATCCTTTGAATTGCAGACATCTACAATTTCAACTTTTCTCTGAGTTAGTAGATCATAATTATGAAACAAATGTTTTGTCTTTTTACTTTTATCTATTGTACAACATTGAATGATTATTTTTTTTTCTTAACCTTTTTCTTTTTAAATACTCGATTAAAGCAAAAGGTTACTCTGTAATAAGTTGCAATTGCAACAGTTTCACCAAAGAAATAATAACAGAGAATTTGCGGCCGCTGATCGAAATCCCAACCAATAAAGCACCCTTCTTTCTTCCTCTCTCGCACTTCTTCCCCAAAATTCTCACTGAGCACACAAAACCCGTCTCTTTCTTACCCAATACCTACTCTCTCTCTCTCTCTCTCTCTCTCTTTTATCTAGAAAGTGTCTCACTCGCAGTCGACTTCTTCTATTCCTGTTGAATACAACCAAAAAGCCTCTCCAGACATACCTATGTAGTGTGGCATGTGGTAGAGCCAGGAGCAACAAGCCAAAGATAAATCAAACTTCTTCTCTTCCAATTGCTTTCTCCCTTCTTATCAGAAACCTTTCCATGAAGAAACGAAAGACTGCCTCTTCACTAACCGCGTGAAATCCTAGCCATCAATGGATCTAGAGGCGGCGCATTACGACACTGTGCGAAAGGTGAGATTGAGTTCCCAGTTTTTCTGTACAAAAATTCGACCTTGTTCTCCAATTGAATTAATCTGGCTCGATTTTTTTCTTATACAGAGAGATTCGTGGAGGTCTGTTCTCCTTCTTGCGTATCAAAGCCTTGGCGTAGTGTACGGAGACCTCAGTATTTCTCCTCTCTATGTGTACAAAAATGCATTCGCCGATGATATAGAGCACTCGGAAGGGAACGAAGAGATATATGGTGTTCTCTCCTTTGTTTTCTGGACATTAACAGTTATACCTCTACTGAAGTATGTATTTATAGTTCTTTTAGCCGACGATAATGGCGAAGGCGGCACATTTGCACTCTACTCCTTGATTTGCCGCCATGCGAGAATTGGGTTTTTGCCGAACGGCCAGATTATAGACGAAGAGCTCTCGGCATATAAGAAAGGAGATGAAGCGGGGCCCGATTCCGGGTCGAGCCGGGCATCTTGGATTAGAGCTTTGTTGGAGAAATCAAGGTTCTTGCAAAAGGTTTTGCTGATCTTCGCGTTGCTCGGTTGTTGCATGCTAATTGGAGATGGTGTGTTAACGCCTGCTGTTTCTGGTTCGTGTTCATCTTCCTTTTTTGATTCTTTGTAGTAAATTAGGCTAGTTATATTTTATCTCTTTGTTTTTAGGTCAGTTTTCGTGAATTATTTTATTGGTTGTATAGTGCAAACTTAAATTGACCAAATTGGAAAGTTTTTTGGGCTAAATTGAAAAAAAAAAATATGTGCCCAATTGGATAACTATGCATTATTAGGAAATTGAAATTAAGCTGAGAAATTATGGTGGTCTCTTTTGGTTCATCCCATTTTCACTAAACCATTTCTTAATTATTCTTCCTTTCTTATCTCATTGCAAATTGTGCAAAATTCTTACATTAAGGCAGAAAATAATAGTAAAGATGAACTGGTGATTTTTTCTTTTCTTTTCTGCTGTTGAAGTTATATTTGCACTGAATTGATAATTTGTTTGATTTTATGCAGTTTTCTCAGCAGTATCCGGGCTTGAGCTTTATATCTCTAAAGAACAACATAAATGTAAGTATTTTGTAGAAGCATGTATTGCTATTAGAATTTACCATACCGGCATACGGTTTCTTGCATTGTACTCGTCTCGTCAGCACATAACCATATCGATAGAGTCTGAACCTTTTTTTTTTTTTCCTTTTCTATTGTTAATTGCTTAGTTTATACATAACCATCTCAACACTCCCGCAATTAAGTTATGCGCTGTGATTTAATGTATATTCTTGAAGTATCTTTAAAACATATGTTACATTTTCAATGCCAGATGTGGAGGTTCCGGTGGCATGTCTAATACTTGTATGCTTATTTGCATTGCAACACTATGGCACGCACCGAGTTGGTTTCATCTTTGCTCCGATTGTCGCCACCTGGCTTATGTGCATTAGCATCATAGGAATCTACAACATAGCCAGGTGGGACCCTCACGTACTCCGGGCCCTCTCTCCGTTTTACATGTACCAGTTTTTGAAGAAAACACAGCGGGGCGGGTGGATGTCACTTGGCGGTATCCTTCTTTGCATCACTGGTATGTGAAGAATCTTCATCAATTAAATGATATTTAAATGGCACATTTGCAAATTTTGTTCTCACATTTTGTTTGTAAATTCTCAGGTTCAGAGGCAATGTATGCGGATCTGGGGCATTTCTCACAAGCATCGATAAAGGTTTGTGATATACCTAGTTTTGGTTGGTGTCAACTTTCAAAAGTTAACTAGTTTGACTGGTTCTCAGCACTACCTTTTTTTGAAGGTCAATTCTTAGCACTACTTAACAATTTTTTTATTTCTTTATTTATTTTAATTAAACTTTTATAGTGTCTGTGGCCTGAATAAATAACACGTTCAATTGGAGTACCTGACTGGGATGGTTCTGGTATCTTATGCTGTCGCACCTTGCTCTAATTATTAAAAGACCTTTCTAAATGGTACAGGTTGCTTTTTCATTCTTGGTGTATCCTGCTCTTGTTCTGGCTTATATGGGTCAAGCAGCTTATCTCTCTCAGCATCATCAAATAGAAGAAACCAGCTATAAAATTGGCTTCTACGTTTCTGTTCCTGGTACTTTCACACAGCAACTTGTTTATAGCTTTTTGTGACGATACACCATTTACAGCCTAATAATGTACATTCCCTGCAATACCAGTTTTGCTTAGACGAGCAGTCCTGTATTCCTTTTCGTCTCTGTAGTTATTTTATATGAACTCTCAGTTACATCTTGACACTCTTCACCTCTCTCTCTCTCTCTCTAGAACCAGTGAGGTGGCCAGTGTTTGTGATAGCAGTATTAGCGGCAGTTGTGGGCAGCCAGGCAGTGATTACTGGCACCTTCTCCATCATTAAACAATGCTCAGCTCTTGAGTGTTTCCCCAGGGTCAAAATCGTCCATACTTCTTCATCTGTGCATGGTCAGATATACATCCCGGAGATAAACTGGATTCTGATGCTGTTGTGCCTCGCTGTTACAATTGGCTTCCATGACACCAAGCGCCTCGGTAACGCATCAGGTATGTTTAATATACATCAAGATGGACATTATTATATCTGTATCATTTGCATCAGCATCACTCATCCCCAAGAATCAGTGCATATTACATTCATGTATGCTTCAACACATGAGTACTAATTTTGTGCATATGTCGTTTATGGTTTACATCAATTTATGCTTCTATACATCCATCAATTCATCCATACATGTTGCTTCCGTTTGATAATGCCATGTAAACAAGACTCCTCCTCCTTTTATGTTTTTACATTCTGTCTAGAAGTTCATACATTCATGCATCAGTAAAGTTTTTGTCTAATTTTCTGGTGACATTTGATAGTGTTATAGTGCATGCTTGTATTGAATCTTCTATTTGAAATATCACATTCTTGGGCTTTTGTGATCTTTCATTGCTGAGATTGAAACTGACATATTAAATGAAAGCCTTTTATAATGACTTGACAACAAATTAAAAAGAACAACTGTTGAGTGTTTAATTTCTGATGTCTGTACAATCCTTTATTCTCTTCATTTCAGGGTTGGCGGTGATAACAGTCATGCTTGTAACAACCTGTCTCATGTCAATTGTAATATCCCTCTGCTGGCACAAGAACCCAATTTTCTCCCTCGCATTCTTCCTCTTCTTTGGCTCAATCGAGGGCTTCTACTTCTCAGCCTCGGTTATAAAGTTCCTTGAGGGAGCATGGGTCCCCATCGTACTCTCTCTGATCTTCCTGTTAGTGATGTATGTGTGGCACTATGGGACACTCAAGAAATATGAGTTCGATGTGCAAAACAAGGTTTCAATCAGGTGGTTGCTTAATCTGGGTCCTTCACTTGGAATTGTGCGTGTGCGCGGGATCGGATTAATCCATACTGAGCTTGTCTCGGGTATCCCCGCCATTTTTTCTCATTTTGTGACCAATTTACCCGCTTTCCATCAGGTAAAATTCTACTTTAGTTTTTTTGAATTTTTGTAGTTTTGATGCCTGCACTGAAACACTTAATTATGCAACAAAGAAGCAGTTGTATGTTATTTTCATTAGGTTACACTTAATTATGCAACAAAGAAGCAGTTGTATGTTATTTTCATCAGGTTATGTTATTTGTCTGTTAGAGATGAGGTACTAGTCAATAGAAATATAAGCCAATTAGAAGAAACATGTGAAATTATGAAAGAAGTTTGCTAAAATAGTGGGGATGCAATCTTAGGTAACAGAATATTTCTGTTTAGATCTGGACTGTTCGATTAGAATCTGCAGGAACATTAAAGGCTACCTCGTACTGGATTGGCCTAGATTCTGATCAGACGGTCGGGATCTGATCTGTTTCGAGGTCTTTATTATTTAAATTTTTATCGAGGGACACGTAATTTAATCTCATTTTTTCTCTCCAGGTTTTGGTGTTCCTTTGTGTTAAATCAGTTCCTGTACCTTATGTACAACCTGAAGAGCGATTTCTTGTGGGCCGAATCGGGCCCAAGGGATACCGCCTCTACCGGGTCATTGTTCGATACGGATATCGAGACATACAAAAAGATGACATGGAGTTTGAAAAGGAACTCGTCAGCAGCATAGCTGAGTTCATCCGATCCGGTCCAGTGTCTGGTACCAACAACCATGACAATGGTACCGACCCATTATATGACGACCCTGAGAAAGCAAATGAGAAAATGGCTGTTATCGGTACACCTTTTGGTTTGTCAGAGGACAGCGAACCGGTACCAGAAAACGAGTCACCCGGCTCGTCATCTAATGGTAATGACCTGGGAATTGATGGTGTTGTCCCGAAGAGGAAGCGGGTTCGGTTTGTGCTACCCAAGAGCCCTGAAATGGATAGCGGGACCCGGGAGGAATTGAGAGATTTGATGGAGGCAAGGGAGGCAGGGATGTCATTTATTCTAGGGCATTCTTACACCAGGGCTAAAAGCGGGTCGAGTTTTATCAAACGGGTTGCAATAAATTTCGGTTACGAGTTTTTGAGAAGAAATAGCAGGGGACCTGCGTATGCAGCCAATATACCGCATGCATCTACACTGGAGGTAGGTATGGTGTACCATGTTTGATATGGAAATCACCTGTTTGAGTTTGTTTTATTAGGTAAAAAAAATGTACGCTTAATCAAAATGTATATGGTAGAAGTTTCCTGGAGGCCTCACTAACAAGTAACAACATGTTTTTGAAGAGAAATAGAGCTAGGTTTGAATTATTTGTACATATAATTGTTCGTTTGGTTCTTTCTTTCTTTTTGGTTGTAATTTGTTGATAGAAATAATGTTCGGTCACAACCCATAAAAGACTTGAGATGAATAGTTAGAAAAGCTTTGGCAATTTTGTTCGTTGTATTTTTGTGGGTGGTTGAGTTTGATACATTTTTCGGAGCTCACAGTTTTGAATTTTGAGATTCATCATTGTTCTTTGTTTTGTTGTTTATTTGTGATTGTTATTTGAGTGCCAACTAGAGGGAGCATTATTAAGGATGTAAAAAAGTCACAGCTTGACCGGATATAGTACGATACATGTATTGGTCATGTGCGGTGACTTGCGTTCCGTGCCGTGATCATTTTTCATAAATTTGACACAGCATGACACGTTACGTGAAAGATCCAGTCACAGCATGTCACATTGTGTGGTTATATCAGTCATGTATAAATAGGATTGATTGAAAGGTGAATCTTGAATAATCTAATTTAAATGTGATGAACGTGACTAGTCACGTTTGATCCTCGTTATGTACAATCAAGGCGTTCTTTGGTCACAGCGCGACTAACATGCCGTGATCATTCTTTTAAATTTAAATACGGTATTTGTTACTGTAACTCGAGTTACGGCATGACTAGTCACAATACACGTATTTAGATCATAAGCACTAATAAGGAAAAATATTTATAGATACATTGAACAAAAAAGATTGAATAGATGCATTGAATAACATAGCACTCGTGTTGAGAACTCTTCAAGTCGACCCAGTAGGGGAGGGGGCCACTTTTTAATTCGTGTCTGAAAAAGCTCATAATACGGCATCATGCGATGTTGCGATCGTATCATTTCATGAATGAAAGCTGGGAACTATTAAGCATGCAAGAAAATGCCAGAGAAAAAAATAACAATAAATAGAACGCATGCATTGCAGTGCAACTATTCATGCATGAAAATAGGGCATGACAATGAAAAGGGGTGGCTTTTTTTATTCTTTCCTTTTTTCTTATGTTGCTTTTTTATTTATGGATAGAATAAGTCTGGTGTGTGGTCGTGTGGACTGCTTTCGGACCATGCAATTAGGTCGGCATCTACTAACAATAAATTGATTTAGGAGAAATTTCACGTATACCCCTAAAAAACTTTAAAATTACATAGTTTCCACTTGAAAGTTTAAAATTATGTATTTTCTCCTCTAAATTTTAAAAACTCACGTATTTATTCATTTTATTTTTTAATTTTTTTTATATTAAAACTCTTTCTAAATTTTTTTAAAATAACCATTTTACTCTTTATTAAAAACATATAAAACAAATCAGACTTAAATTTGAATCTGAAGAGTTCCACCACCGTCCTATCCGTGCTCATCACTTCAATATTCATGCTGATCTAACATGAGCGGATCTTAAAACAATCCCAATCAGCGCGTATCACATTAAGATATGTGCATGGCTTCAATATGTTTGTGTTTTGCATCAAGATTCGTGCTGATCTTGCGTACACATATCTAAAAGCAGTTCGGACGGTAGAGGTACCGTTCATATTCAAATTTTAGTCCGATGTGATTTATATGCTTTTGATGAATGGTAAAATGGGTATTTTATAAATTTAGAATGAGTTTTAATATAAAAGACAACAAAATAGATAAATTTGTCAGTTTTTGAAGTTTAGAGGGGAATACATAATTTCAAACTTTATAGGAGAAATATGTAATTTTGAAGTTAAAATAGTTTCCAATTAAAATCAAGTCATTTAAAATGTGTTTATATCACATATATTATTTATTTGAAAAATAATAAAATTTGAAATTTACAACGATTTATTTTTATCAAATTATAGCTAAACTAGAGTTGCTTTTCGTGTTTCACCCCAGCGCAAAAATACGTTCTGTGGACAATATTGAATTAGTTTTGCTGGTTATTCAAAATTGTATACATTTTCATATTTTTTGGGGTGAAATAAAAATATCAAAATATTATTGATATGATCATCAAATATATTCAACATAGATCCTAGATCCTGCTTTACCTGCAAAGATGAGACAGGCATTTTACCGAAATTTTTATTGATCTCCCAAAAAAATAATATTCGAATTATACACCATATTTGATAAGATTTAAAAAAAGGACCCGGATAACTGTCCCCCCAGCGTCATCCCCCTCATATCCCCGCACTAAAAGACAAAAAAGTCCGCACTAAAAGACAAAAAAGTCTGGTTCCGCGTAGTATTTAATATTTATCTGCAGTGTATTTACAGTGCATCAAATAAGTATTTAACTCTATTCATTGGAGTATTAACTGTCTATCCAACAGTGAAACAATATCTGTCCCTGCATCCCCGCACTAAAAGACAAAAAAAATTAACATATTTGTCCCCGCGTCCCCGCACTAAAAGACAAAAAAAATAGATTCCGACATTTGATGGTTTAAATTTCCTGCAGTATTTAACTTCAATCTTTAGTGTATTAATAGTGCATCGAACAAGTATTTAACTCTATTCATTGGAGTATTTAACCGCCCGCGTCCAACAGCGACACAATCTTTGTCTCCGCAAAAAATGACAAAATAATTTGGTATCGTCCCCGAACATCAGTATTTAACTTTACGAATGTTAGTATTTAACATTATGAACGTTAGTATTTATCTTTGAAGTCAAAAATATTAATCTCTAAAATTATAATTAAGTTGCATGGATTCTATTTAGCATCATATATCTTAGTATTTAACTTTATACACCTTAGTATATAACTTTAGGAATGTTAGTGTTTAACTTTAGGAACGTTAGTATTTAACATTATAAAAGTTAGTATTTATCTTTAAAATCAAAAGTATTAATCTCTAAAATTATAAATAAGTTGCATGGATTCTATTTAACATCATGTATCTTAGTATTTTACTTTATGCACATTAGTATTTAACTTTTGGAATGTTAGTATTTAACTTTAGAAACGTTAATATTTAACTTTAGTAATGTAAGTCTTAAATTTAAATTATTTATAAAAAATTTCAAATTGAATTTTCATATAAAATATAATTTTAATTACAGAATTAAACACTAATTTTTAGAATAGTAGAAACATCTCTTAAATAAATATCAACTTTCCTTAATAAAGATAGGGGTGTTCATTGGGTCCGGTTTAATTGGTTTTGGACCGAACCGAATTAGATCGGTTCAAACGGTTCGATTTTTTCGGTTTAATGGTTCGGTTCGGTTCGGTTTAAAATTTTCAAAACCGAAATAACCGAACCGATTGAACTTTTATATATTATGAATTTAGTCCGGACCACCCCGGTTTATTTAGTAATATTCCGGTTTATTTCTTAATCAATTGCTTTAAATAATTCGGTTTATTTCTTAATATTCCGATTTATTTCTTAATACTCCAATTTATTTATTAATATATTTCGGTTTATTACAAAACAATTGCTTTAAATTAAAAATTGATATATTTCGGTTTGAACCGAACAAACCGAAATAAAACTTCGGTTCGGTTGCAAAAAAACCGAATTAAAACTTTGGTTTGTCTAGTTCGGTTCGGTTTGAACCGAACCGAACCGATGAACACCCATAGCAACTTTCCTTTTTGGGAGCGACTTTCCTTAATTAGTCAACAAGTTGGGAGCAACTTTCCTTTTTAGAATTTGCGGCTTAATTAGTCAACAAATTGGAAGCGACTTTCCTTTTTATAATTTGTGGGGATAAAGCGGGGACGAGCCTGCGGGGTAATATATAATTATTCTTAAAAAAAATACTCAAATCGCAGTTTTAATTCACCGTTTTAGGGAGTAAAACTAGAGTTTTCTTAAGTTCACCAAGCTTCTTTGTGAACTCAACTCTAAAATCTATTAGATTGATTAAAAATGATGAAATATTATATTAATTAAATAGAAAATACTATAATTTTTTTTATTGAAATATTATAAATATTTTATACATTTCTTTGAAAATAGATGAAATACTATATAATTTGATTTATTAGAAAGACTGCGACAAATAACCGGATCAACATTTTTTAGGCCGGATTTTTTGCTGCTGTAAGGGAAATTAAAATATTTCTTGGTGTGTTATTGGAAAAAAAATAAAAATATTTTAGATCTAAGTTATTGATTCCGGTTCAAAAGTCACTTCCAAGTAAATACTATAAATATTGTGGTGCTTCTATTTTTGAAAAAAATAGCAATTTTCTCTGACAAAATCAGATGAAATTATTTCTCATCAACTTTTTTTTTCAAAACAGATACAATATCTTACAAATTAAATGTACTAGAAGGACCACAATGTTTTATGTATTTACTTAGAAATGACTTTTGAACCGGGATCAATGACTCAGATCCAAAATATTTTCATTTGTATCCAATAACACACTAAGAAATAGTTTAATTTTTCTTATAGTTGCAAAAAATCCGACCTGAAAAATATTGATCCAGGTTATTTGTAGCAAACTTTCCAATTAATTAAATTATACAGTAATCCATATATTTTGAAAGAAATATATAAAATAATTTTAATATTTCAATAAAAAAATAAAAAAATGTAACATTTCTGTTTAATTAAAAATAAATAAATAAACCTAAAACCATGAACTTATTTTCCGGTTTCATGAAATAACCGCAATTTGAATTTTCAGTTTTGCGAAATCGTGGATTTATTTTGCTGTTTTGAGAGGGATAAAACCATAATTTGTAGTTTTGAGGCCTAAAACCGTAAATTAAAACTGTTGTTTGGACATTTTTTGAAATCTTATATAGGGTGTAGAATTTGATTTTTTTTAAATATTAATAAAAATTTCGGGACATTTTATAACACATTTAACCTAATATAAAATTTCTAATTGAGCATACATATACAACTGAAATATTAGTGTTATATTAAGATATTTTGTTACTAATATATTTTGTAGATTTTAATGTGCAGAAGATATGAATAATTAATATGTCATGAGGTTATCCAAACTAATTTGTTTGATTTAATTATGAGTTTGTTTTTTTGTTACGGATTGGTCAGTCAAGTTTAATTGACTCCTCTAGTACCATTGAACTTTATATTTATTTCAATTAAAGCCACTTCTTTAGTTTTTACTATTTTAGTCGAAAATACTAACGAAATATAATGCGGCAATCAATTCATATACAACCCATCACTTTATATTTTTAATTCAAATACATCAATTTGATTTTAGTTGAAATCGACGTCATATTATCTTAGTATTTTAGATGAAAATAGTATTTTTCTTTTAATTTAAAATCTGGTGTTGTATCTGAATCTTTTTTTAAAAGTGTTCTCCTCTGAATTTTGATACGAAACTTCTTTATTTAAAATCTGGATTTGAACTAATTTTGTCTGGAACTTCACAATAAAATTTTAGGGGCTGTTCAGCAACAAAGAATTAAGAGTGAATGATTAAGAGCTTAAGGAGCGCTAAGAAACCGATGTTCAGTTATCTTAATCCGTGGGTGAAGGATTAAGTGCTTAAGGAGGGATATAGGTGTCTTAAAGTTCAGGCAAGATATTAAGATCCGGGCAAAAAGGGGCTAAAGGAGGTCTTCTTAATCCACACTAAGAAATTGGCGTTCGGCAGGATTAAGCGGCTAAGGAAGCTAAAGTAAGCAGATTAAGCCTTAAGGAGACTTAATTCATGCTTGCCGTAGTGATTAAAAGGTATCGCCTAATTTTGTCCTGCTAAATTTCAGTTTTTTTTTTTTTTTTTTTTTTAAGTTTTAACTTGAGGAGCTCTAAGCAAAATAGTTTAACATTCATCTCTTTCATATTTTCAATATAATTAGTGTA
>CAXKVW010001455.1:0-27236 GCA_964058825.1 Carex arenaria
GTCTGCTTCAATCTTTTTTTCTTTTGATTACACAAGTTTACAACTTATTTGGAATAAAATTGGGAATATTACGTATTGCTCTTTGACAAAAGGTGCAACACTTATAGGTTGACTTTTCATCTCTTTCTCTATCACTTATTACTTTACTAAATTAGCTTTACTATATTTTTTTTAATTTATCTAATGGGAATTATGTGTAAAATTAACCCACACACACAAAATTACTATGACGCTAATTAGCATGCTTAATTAGTTTAAGAGTGCTAATGATAATTGCATAATCTGCTTGCGCGCTAATGAACGCATGCCACATCATCTGCAAGTATTAACAGTGGCGAAAAAAAAAATTACTATAATTGATACTGAATTTAATAAATAATAATAATCATAAAGATATACGTGAAACATACTATATAATTTTATTGAAAATAACAAAAATTATATGTGAAATTTATAAAAAAAAAATTTAACTATAAAGGGACTCGAGCAAATTGAAACGAACGGTCCAGATTAACTAAAAATATTACCTATTCGGGAAGGTGCAGGAGATCAGTATTATTTGTGCTTTGAGATTCATTTCAAATTAAAAGAATGATTCTGAGCCGTCCGTTTCAATTTGCTTGAGTGGGATGAACCAAATTCCTTAAATCTTCCCCCGAGTATCAATTATACATTTGAACTAAAGTGTGAATTGTATATAAATTTAAAATTCATATTAATTTGATTTATATTAACACAAATATGGGTGGTATTTACAGACATCGAGTTCAAACAACGCATTAATAGTGTCAGTTTTTCTAATTATCAGGATATTCCATATTTATTTGCAAATATTATTTTGACTATTTTCTGACTAAATATGATTAATATATCCACTCATAATGAGTAGTAGCCTAATTAATAGATAGCATTGATCATTAATTTCTAACAATCATAGGATTTTCATTTTTCTTTTCTTTTTCTTTTTACAAAGTAGCCTAATAACCCTCTATGATATGACTGAAGGCAATAACGTAACACAGTGAAGACATTATCTCTGCTAATTCAACAATTAACGGACAGTATCATGCATTGCATTTGAATCACTCAACCAAACATTCGAATGTGACATGCATTTTTCAACTAAATGCGTAATTTTTTTTTAATTTAATTTTCTTGCCGACACTGATAAAAATATATTTCTTTTAATTAATAATAAAAGGATATTAAGGATGTCTTAGGGGTATTTTATTTTTTTGGTATACAAAGATAAGAATTAATTACTTGAGGGATCATTTTTTATCAATTTATTTTATTATTTGTATTGTAACCAAGAAAACAAGGATATCTAAGAAAATAGATTTCATTAGTTTATCGAATAATGATATTTTCTTAACTGTTTGTTCGATCGTGCGCGGTTTCTAATGTTTGTGAAATTTATTTATATACGGTATAATATTATTCTATTAATTATTGATTTCTTTTAAAATAATAAAACCATCAATAATTGGTATCTCATTCATATAGTGTATAGTATTATATATGTCATTAATAGTTGATATTTACCTATCAGGTTATATAAAGTATCACTATTCGGTTATTATTTTTTGTTATTCTACTGTCCATCACTTTTATATTTTTAATGACTAAAAGTTGAACATATATTAAAATTAATACTTAATTAACAGATAAAAATAAAGTATATTTATAGTGTACTAAATATGACAAAATCTTTATAAGATTAATAGCATGCAAGCACATACAGTCATACTCATACATCATCTTCCTCTCCTAATTAAGCTATAATATAACTAAATGCATAAGAAAATGTGATTTGAATTCTACAACATATATAGAGAGCATATGAATGACAAAGATGTTGACAGAATTAATTTGACTTCACGTGTCATATATTTTTATATGAGTGGGGTCAAAATGCATCATTGGTTTTGTGCTCCAACCATACCCTATTTCTTTATCTTTGTTCTCGAAGTTCAAACAGTCAATCCGAACCGCTCAACATAATCTCTCCATATTAAAATGTACTTAGAGACCAAATTTTATATTTTTTTTTTTACTATTTTTTTAGATAGTTACAAAATCATTGCTTCTGAACCATCCAAAAACGGTGATTTTGTACTTATCTAAAAAAATAGTAAATTTTTTTCTAAAAAATATGAAATTTGGTCTATAAACACATTTTAATATGGATATTATGTTGAGCAGTTCGGACCGACTGTTTGAACTTCGAGAACAAAGATAAAGACATGGGATATAGTTGGGGCACAAAACCAATATTGCATTTTAACCCCACTCTTTTTATATTGTTTTCATAATTATGCGATGCATAAAATCAACATCGCTCTGTTAATAATATATTTACCTCATATGAATTTATTAGAACTAGAATGCATTAATTCCTCTTGTACAGAGTACAGACAGCGAGCACTCGAGGAATTAATTAATCACATGACAAATCAACATTTTTTATGTCCCCCTTTTACTTAAAAATTTGACCTTATATTACGTATATATCTCGTTTCCATTTATGCATCGAACTTGACAAGACCTTATTGCTGAATGCTGAGTGTGATATCTCATGTCTAGTCGAAATATAATGCAGCTCCAAGAACCAATAACTGGCCTCAAATCAAACTACGTACCATGTTGAGGCGCCAGCCATTATATATAATTAATTAATTAAAATGCCAAACTTTTAATCTTTCTTTCTTTCTTTCAAAAGATTATTCTTAAGTAATCTAGTAGGCAGTAGCATAAATCGAAAGGTACAGTCACCTTCAAGAATCAAGCCATTAAAAGGACACACTAACATCACCATCTCCGGGTTAGGAGAGGCAATTCAAATTTCGAGTTTGAAATTCGAATTTTCAATCAAAATTCGGACCAATATGAATTAATTTGAAAATTGACGAGATCGTTATAATATTTGTCTGATCAGAAAGAAATGGTCCATATTCAAATTCAGTTTTTGAGTTTTTTAGAAATGTGAATTTACACTCCCAAAGAAATAATAATAATAATAATAATAATAATAATAATAATAAAATAAGAAGAAGAAAAGTGAGGGTATGGTACAATGCATAGAACGGATTGGTCCGTACTATAAATTAATATTTTTGTTTTCAATAGTTGATCTGAACTCGTTCCACATGATCTCCATGTCAAATTGTACTTGTAGATCAAATTTTATATTTTTTAGAATTCATTTATTATATATTTAGATAGATAAAATATCACTTGATCTAAAAATTCTAGACCATTCAAAAGTAGTAATTTTCTACTTATCTAAGAAATAGTACAATTTTTTTTAAATATAAAATTTAGTCTGTAAGTACATTTTGATATTACCGGGATTATGTTGAATGGTTCATATCGACTATTTGGACTTTGAATACGAAAATATCTATTCATAGTATGAAACAATCAAGCTATGCATAGTACCACAACCTCACTCATATAATAATAATAATAAAAAAATAATAAAGAAATAGAAGAAGGTGAGTATTTTTTTTTTCTAAATTAACACCAGCTGAAGAACTTTCTCCTCTGGGAAAAATTATTAATGACTTCCAATTTTTATCAATTATCATATGAGTCAAGTAATTAATAAGTGCATGTGAGACGATTTATCATACATGCATGATCGTCAGAACTTGTCAGTCAACATGTCAGTATATCAAAATGCTTCCTTATAGCGCGACATTATCTGAATTTAGTGTAGATTTTCATAATTGTGTTTTAAGCAACAAACAAGTGACAATTCAGTGCCACATTGCTCGACCAATGGTCGACAATTTTTCACACAAAAACAAAAAAATCAGATTTCACATCTTTCTCAAAAAGCAACACTCACAATATTGGTTTCGTTTGGATTCACTCTAAAATAGCTAGAATATCTACTATTTAGAATAGAATAGTAGATAAAAATTGTGAAAAAATAGTAATTTTCATAATAATGTGAAAATGGTGCTATTTGGAATAATAAAAATATTGTTTGGATTGTACATTTGGAATAGTGAATAGCTGTAATTGATAAATAATAGTGTTAACAAAGTGCTTATTAAGAGAAAAAATAGGCAAGTGAGGTCTCAAATGAATTGTTACGGCATAGAGATAAAAAAAGTGGTGTTAATTTTGTTATTTCGGGACTGTGTTAACGGTAATAAATATTTTTTTTCTCAATTCACACTTTCCAATAATAGCTATTCCAATATTTCCATGGAATAGAGAATAGCAGTTATTCTCACTATTCCGAATAGCAAAAATGTTATTTGGATGCACATTGCTATTCCGAATAGCTCTTATTCTCAAATAGCCTCCTATTCTAGTTATTCTCACTTTATCCAAACATACCCACGCTAAGCGTAACTTAGTAACCAATGCTACCATGCTGGTAATTAGTCTAATATATGTATGGCATTATTTTAAACTAAGCGCAATGACTGAATCAGAAAGTTTCAAAAGAATACTTTTTTTTTATCAAAAAAAAATTATAAGAATATACTTAAGATTAAAAAATTAAAAAATTACGTTTCATCCTAATTTTTTTATCAAACTATATTTTTATTTCTATGTTTTTTTTTCAGAAAAAAATATAATGTACTTAATTTTTGTAATAATTGTAAAATTTTATCTCATCCTAAAATTTTGCTCACTCTACTAAATTTTTTGACTCTGTCTCTAACTAAGCCTTTTCTAATTTATTACTCAAATGAAAAATAACATGATAAATCTGCTGAATTGGCCAAATATTGTAAGGGATGATGCTATGAGAATCTCCTGGTGGAAATGTTATGATACCTTGATTTCTTGAATCTAGAAAATCATATATTTGGTAATTAATTAAGGTTCTAATCTCTTGAAGGGACACTTGGTTCCTGAAAGAGAGAGAATTTGATATATAAAAAAAAAACCTTTGAAGAATTAGGTATTTACTTCTTATTATATTTTAAATCTAGGGTAAATAAAAACTATTGTCGAAAATAAACTGGTAAAAATTATTATTTTCAAGAGTATTGTTATTATTGACAGGAATATCCGCTATGATATTGACACGGCTAAGTACAATTACCTTCACAGATACATAATTTTCTTGTAACACTTTATTTTTCTTCTGATCCAACTGACTAAGATCCTTATAAAAACGAACCAAAATATCTTCAAATATTATATGACATATTCACAGTGTAAAAAAATGACTATTTTTTATCTAAGAAATGTAAAATGTCACACATATTTAAAATTTAGAAAGGCCAGGATTAGAAATCATGTTTCTAACGATAGAATTCTGACATATATAAGAAAAAAAAAAAAAGGGTCAAAACTTTCGACAAGGTCGTTGTTTGAATAATATCAAAGATGTTTGTGGTAACTTTAAGTTAAAAGATTAATTGCATTGAATGAAATTGATATTTAAGGGCAAATGGGCACTAATTTAAATATTTGAGAGAGTGAATGTGAGAAACAAAAATTCGGGTGGTTAATTGTCACAAATCTAAAATTTTAAGAGCTTCAATTATTTCTTATTACTATTATTACAATCATCATCATTATCTTCATTATCATTGTATTGTTGTTGTTTTATATATTTTTTAGAATATATTTCGAAAGCAATAAAAAAAAAATAACAATTATTATTATGTTGTACTAATGATAATAGTAATTTATTATTCCATATTAATGCTAATAAGGATGATGATATTTATATATCACAATTATTATTTACTATCATTTATTATTGTTACTATTATCATTATTATATTTATAATATAATTATTAAGAACTAATTCTTCCTTCTTCTAAAATAGAATGGCCAAACATCATTATAAAAATAAAGTGAAAGAAAAGTTATTTCCAAAGATGTTTGCTTTCACTTAATTCCAAAGAAAATATAAGCACTAAACGGAGCCCAAGCAAACTCTGGTAAGCAAAATTTTCAAAAAGACTACCCATTTAAGAGTAATAAACGGACCTTTTTTTTTCTTTTAATATCTTGATTATGCCTTAACTTTTAAATTTTAAATAACTTCGAATTTAAATGTCTGAATAAAATCATTAGATAATTATTTATATCATATTCTCTTTATATATTTTAAAAAGTACATATAAACTCTTTTTAATTATTATCAAGAACTTGTAAAAATATATTGATTTGGATAATTTCTTAACATTGATTTTTTAATTTATTGAGAAGCTTAAAATTAATAATTTTTTATGTGCAGATAATATAAGTCTCATCTAGAGGTGAGTAAATTGCTCATAACTCGTGACTAGTTCGTAACTCACTCGCTGAAAGCTCACTAACAACTCGCTCATTATCAACGTTTGTTAACTTAATGAGTTGAGTATAAGCATACCCCAACTCGCTCATTAAGAAGTGAGTTACATGAAATCATGCCACATCCAATTCCTTGAATCAAACCCAAATAAATAACGAAAGTCAGTTTTGCATATCAGTCACAACTATGGCTTCGAAATCGGCCATTAGTGCCGAGGGTTGTCTATTAGACGGCTATCGAAGCCCTCTTTCGAAAGATATGGTGGATATTCTAATTTGTGGAAGTGATTGGATAAAAGCTACCTCAAAAACTACAATACAAACTTTAGAAGTAAGACTTAAATTTCAGTTTTCTATTCTTTTATGTTTTAAAATTTAAATGCTTCTTGATACTTACTATTGAGTAATATTTGTTTATTTTTTTTGTAGCAATCTGTAAAAGAAGAAGAGAGCTTGGAATTTCAAATCCTAACGAGCAATAATAGATGAAGTAAGATTTAATTCTAAATTCTACAATAAGTTATGAATTTGTATATTTCTTATTTGTGCTTGTTGCTTGTGAATGTGATTTGTATACACTTGATTTCTGATTTTGCTAGCATTTGTAAGCTAAAAAATGATAAAAAGATACAACATGGTTTAAGAGTAAATTTATAGTTTTGCTTTCTAATTGGTTGGCATGGTTTAACAGGATTAAAATTTATTTATTTTTATTAATTAAAGACTAACTAAATTTCTAGCAAATTTATTTATTTTGTTTAACAGCAAATTTTTGGTTGAAGATGCATTTTTATTATCGTTTTGATAATGCAAATTTGTAGGTATGTGACAAGAAGATAGCTGTGAGTATGTGACATGTAGGGTCGTGAGAACCGACAAGAAGATAGCTGTTTGATTTTGTTAAATTTGCTTATAGATAATTTTTTGTTAAATATGTATTGTTTAATTATGTTAGAATATGACAATTTGTTAAATTCCATAAAGGAAAAATTAGTTTTTGAATGATGTATCTTAAACAAAGAACTCAAAACAAAATTCAAATTGCCTACAAGCTTGATTTCTTAACGAGTCGCTTAATAAGCACAAGTCAACTCGAGCATTTAATGAGCCGAGCATGTGCACGGTTGTCACATATGTATTGTCTTCTCAACTAGAGTCGACTCGTTCATTAAGCTAATGAACCGAACATGAATATATCCAACTCAATCAAACTCGCTCATTAATCACTCTAGTCTCATCCAACAATTTTATTTGAATATATAAATTAAAAAATATTAAAAAATATTGAAAGCACAAGACATTTGAATCTTGTTTTTTTCTTTATTCTTTAATAAAAAGAGAATAGAAGAATGCGGTGAGAGAATCTTACTCAATCTGCCGCATGGAACCGACACGTAGAGAAAGATTGCTACTGCTCTGACCCAAACAAAGACTTTTTGGGCCTTTCATTTTGCTTTCTCTCTCTCTCTAGCATGAGAAATTGGACTGGCAAGTGTCTGCAAATGGGTTCCAATAAAAGCCCACCCACAACGCTCCCCAACCAATCCCAACCATGCACAAACCATTATAAAATTATAAAGCCAGTAGACTTTCTAACTCTCATGCACATTCACTGATACAATTTTCAACCTACTGTTTCTTCTCCCCTTTTCTTTCCTTTTATTATATTGTTAATTGTTGATTGCAACGTAACAGGAAATGGGTACATCACAAATCCTTTTGAAAAGATACAAAATCTTGTATTAGGGGTCTTATGCAAATTGATTTGACATATGTTAATTGCCAAATTTCTCATCCTTGAAGTATATCAATATCTATAAACTTGTTAAAAAGGAAATGTTACCATGCATTATTTTGAGGGAGAACAGTTGAAACCAAATTTGAAATTTCTGAATGCGCACAAAATTCCAATCACAATTCGACAGATTTATGATGGTGTCAGCATTTAAAGCATTTCAAATAGTTGATAAAGGTCAATACGCATAGCATTGTCATATCTCATATGCTTCACCACACATTTCATTCCAATGAAGATGCATAATTGGTGCATCTTTGTTTTCTTTTTCAAACCGAGAATCAACAAAAGGTGAAAGGATCCTATGGCACTGGTGGTTTAGTCTAAGTTGCACCAACCTTTTTGTAGGCTCAATGCCTAACACTGACTTTAGTTTGATTTCGACTCGATCAATTTATAATGCGGTAGCCTTTGTAGTTTATCATCTAATTCTCACCTTATCAAATAAATACATAAAAAATTTATGAGTGAGGCTCTCGTACATACTACAGATTTATATCTTCATTTTTAAAGTCTAAATAATCGATCTAAACTATTCATCGTGATCTCCATACGAAAATGTACTTGGAGACCAAATTTTAAATTTATTTGAATTTGTTTACTATTATTTTTGTATTGATAGAAAATCACTAATTTCTAATGGTATAGGATCGAGATCAGGTGATTATGTACCTACTTAAAAAAAAATTGTATGGGCTATGCTACCATGCATAGATTCACTCAAAAATTATTTTAGAATAGGTAGTCTGACAAAGGGAGAGTATGGCAGAGAGATAAAGAATAGAGAATTAAAAAAAAAATCATTTTATGGCACCTATAATTAACCAAAATTAACAATCTAACAAGTAACCAAATATCAAACATACAACAAACAAAACCTAGAACAACCCTAGTCATTAAAGTACTGCACGAACAATCGACACAGGCCATTAAAATTTTCACCTCAGGGGCAATAATGGCCAGACCCTAAATGGGACTAGCGTATTAAACAAAATATGCTCTTATCTTAGTCCCTCCAACAACTATGAGCATTTTTACAGTGATCTGAATCTTTTGAATTTAGTTTGTCTTTTTGTCGCCTTCTTGAGTCCCTTCTTGAGTGGAGCTCGACTCAGCACCATCCGTGATTTGACTTTTCTGGGGCTCTTCTTCTTCTCCACCAAACCCGAACTCATTAACCCGTTTCCTATCCACCGGATATTTCCATCTCTGGTATAGGTATATCAAGAAGATTATATCTGCATAACAAAAAAACAAAATATAAGAAAAACTGAAACCTAATTTATAATATATAAATATATTTTTGCTTTTCATTTGCCCTTTCTTCATTTTTTCTTGAAGTACACAGTCGTGGAATTGGAATTTAGTTTCAAGTTTCATTAGGAAAAAATTGCATCAGAAAATTACACACCGCACTGACTTTTGGTCCTGAGAATATCACCAAACCACCAAGGTGTGGGATTAAAAATTTGTTTTCAAAATGTATGCGTACCATCTCTGAATACTGACAAGCGATGAAGAAGAGGCATTTTAATGACGAATGCAAAGAGGTCGTCAATGATTGTATTTAGGAACTTGTACGTCATTTGTCTCCATGGCATGTGGGCCACTGACTTTAGCTTGTAATTGATGAATAGTTGTGGGCACATCATGATAAATCCTACAAAATAAGGAAACAGGAATAGGTCAGTTCACTCTACTTGAAAAAAAAAATTAATAAAAAAAGGTACTCATTAAATAAATTAGTTGCCAGTTACCACATTGGTTCATTTATATCATTTTATATCATTGCTGACACTTATTTCTTCTTGTTATTGAATCCAGGTGGCGCCTTTTTTTGCGCATCTATTCTGAACACATGGCACGCGGGCAAACCAAATTATTCCCCGAAAAGATATAGCTTTCTCATTCTCAGTCATTTACTCTTGGCATTAGCAAATATAGTTTTGTTAGTTGCAATCTGATTTTCATCAATTTGCTGACAACTCAACTGCTTTATCCAAAGAGCAAGAAACAAATTTGGCACTCTTTTTGCTCCCCTTACCAGAAAAAAAATCTACATAAGTTAATTGCTGTACGTACCAAACATGTAGACACAGCTGGTGAGAGATGACAAGATCCAGGAGTACCAGCTCCTGTGCTTATCATACTTGAGCGAATACCCAGCAAAACAGAGCGCTAAGAATAATAACACATAGGTCAAGTATTTCATGGCAATATCGTCATACTCCTTTGTTTTATTGTTCGCATATGAATCTCGGTCTCTGAATTTCAAAAGAGGGATCCTCCCACTTCTGTCAATCTAATTTTCAGAAAAAAGGAAAATGGAGACGAAATAAAGCTAAATGAGTACACATAAAGAATATTATTCTCGGTCTTTTGTCAAAAAATTTAACCCCTACCCTAATCTTTACACAGTATCTGCAATAATACTTAAAAGTTGACCAAATGTGGAGTCAAGAAAAAAAATGAGTATAGTGTCCTTGGTCTTATAGCAACAAGGCCTGATCTCTTCATGACCAGCCCATCACCATAAAAAACAGCATCTTTTGATTTTAGGACAATTGGGGCTTGGTGAGAAAAGGCCCAATAGCTATATGGGCAAAAGTGTCAAGTATATATGTGTTTCTACCACACTAATGTAATGTTTGGTGTTATCTGCAAAATCTATTTTGCACATTAGTCTCAGACGAGGAAACATATAATCCATTGGGCACTCTTTGCGAAATAACCTTATTGAAACTGGAGCTGAGGATGCAACAAACAGAAACTAAAAAAATATAAAATTATTTCGAAGTTTTCACAACATTTTTAAAATCAATTCAAAAAAAATTGAAAATCAAGAGAAGTGTACAATTGTGTTGGTTTGACATATAGATTGCCTGCCTAACAAATTTCATGCAAATAAGTATGTAGAATTACCTCAACATGCATTGCTTTTCCAATTTTCCAAAATTCTATGCAGAGGCCAACTCCAGAGCTCATGAGAATCATCCAAGAAGTATCATTATCAAGCAGATAAAGGAATATTATCACCTGGCATATGAAATTCAACACAACAGATTTTGCCGATAGCCCCTCCATGGACTTGTTCTTGTTCCAAAATTGAATGTCTACATGCATTAAAAAAAAAAGAGGCATAAGAGAGAGATACAGACAATGAGAAACCCCGTTTTGATCTATATAACAAAATTCGATGCAAATCGGAACAGTACATACCATTCTTGAAGGCCAAAAAGTCAAAGAGAGAGTGCAAAAGGGAGACAACCGTGGTTATAGCCAGTAGGTATGGGTTCCCTTCCAAAAATACCCTCTGAGAGAAGAAGTACCATGAAAATGAAAAACAGTGATAAATAATAGTAATGGGAAAAATTCATGCATGTAATGAATTAAAATAGCCAGGTGCATAAATGGCGCTCTAGAGAACAACAACAACCAAGTCCCAAACAAGTTGGGGTAGGCTAGAAATTAAACCCAACCGGAGTCACAAAACCAACTTTTGGGTTTTGTACAGAAAGACCATCTTCCATTCATTTTATGGACACTTGATCTTGCCGAAAAGAACTCAAAAACATACAAATTTCACATGCATGCATCACTCATTAAAAAGAACGTGGTCAACAGTTTATATTCATCCTTCTGATTATTGGTTTTGAAAAAATGATGCAAATGAAATAAAATATCACCTTAAGCTCATCAGCTTCTCCTTCAAGCATACTACCATAACTCCTGTGGATCTGAAAAGACTGCTCAATTTGTAAATACCACTGCCATTTTGTCAGGCTAATGGGGCCCACTTCAAGATTAAGAGGTAATTCATCTACTGTCTTGTTAACTGCTATTAACTTATCCCTCAGAAGCCAGAAATCGTTAAAGTAAATTATTGGGTAGTAAGTCCCTGATTCGAAGTCCACCTTTAAATCTGTACAAATTTTGTAAAGGAAACAAGAAATACCTTCTATACTTCAATTTCAATATTTGTAAAAATTAAAACTAAAAACATATTAGTGGTTGGAAAAGTGCTTATTTCTAGAGTACTCCTAAAAAATTTAAATCTATAAATATACAAACTTTCACTTGTCTAAAGGAACCAACTAATTGCAATCTAAATGGAATTATGTAAGGTACAAGTTCCTAAAGGTAGAACTTATTTATAAAGTCTAATAGAAATATATAAGGATACGTCCAGAAATAGTTTGAGGAATGTTATTATGCGGGTACCTGCATTTTCAAAAAAAAAAAAAAAAAAGTTAGGTAAAAAAAAAAAATCAACAAAAGTATAAAATCTATCAAAAGAGGAGCATCGTCAAAGATAGCTCTTACAGAGTATAATATATATTTATTCAAAACTTAGATTCAATCAATCAAAAGTAACTAGATGAATAAATTTGTCAGCAAAAATACCGGTTAACATCTTCAAGTAAATTGATGGTAATATTGGGTTTCCAGTATGAAATATACTCAACAGGTCCTTCTTCTTTGGTTTCGATTTGTGAGTCAACTTCCTGTTGAAAAATGGCATATAAGTACAACTAAAACAATGTCTATGAAAAGCAAAAAGTAGGCAAATCTAAAATCTTTACAACCTTAGGAGATGCTTCATCCAATAAGCTTTTCTTCTTATCATTTTTTGATTTGCGCAAATAAGCTACAACAGCTGCAGAAAGAGGAGAGAAATTGTTAGACAGCTAAAAAAATTTAGTATACTTGTTTCTTATTTGTGTTTTAAACGGGGTTATCTACAATTGAGTGTCTGTTTAGACAGGTTTTTCTCCTTTTTGTCATAGTATCTCAGTAGCATTACAAAGAACCCTTTTTTATACTACTGAACTGGCAAAACATTCCTTGGGGTCTTGTAGCAATTTAAAAAAAGGCTGCATGGTTAGAAAATATTAACAGATTTAATTAATTCAGAAGAGAATTCTACAATAAGTTATGTACTTACGATGCGTTCCCCCAAAAGAAGATTTGGGGTCATATTCTGGATCTGATGGGTCAGCAGGATAACCTGATCTAGCAAAGAAAACATGTGCATAGAGGCTTCCATTATGCTTCAGTGCCTAAAATATTATACCCACCGTAAGGAAATTACATACAATACAATAATTAAACAGAACTTGGTAATATAGAAGTTGAATGGTTGTGGTGGAGTCTAGATTTCGTTGATTCCAATCTAAATTGATATCTGATTATAGTAAATATGGTTATCTAATGGTGTATGTAATTCAACGAGTAATGATGATTAAAAGAATCAAAGTCTCTCCTTTGGCAAACCCGAATGACTCTCTCTCCTTTTCTCTGCATGGTCCTTCTCTGTTGCTAAACCCTAACCCTAGCCACCCTTCAAACCTTATTTAAACCCACAACGGCACAACATATCCAAACCTTGTTTGCACATATAAGCCTAAAATTAAGGTGTGATTTGCTTACATGCCCATTTTAATAAAAGATACTATTCGTGCAGCATTTGCATGAGACAGTGCAGATTTTTTTCCAAAAAGAAAAAAAACTAGAAACAACTTGTCAGATTTCAAAGTACCTCAGATGGGTAGTAGGTCAGAGTGCGTTTCCGAGTGCTGGTGGGGCCCCATACTCCATATGGTATATTGGTCTCATGCCAATAGAGTGCGTCTTCATTACTAAAATCGTTAAATTTATCATTCTCTGTAAGATATAACCACATATCCTGTCCAAGGATAAACAGAAAAGCATTAGTCATGTAGTCAGCATGTGGCTAAGAGAATTCAGTACCAGATTTGTTGGTACCAGGTTGTTTGGTAATTTAAAGTCTTAAACCCTTAGCAACTTGCAAACAGTGAGCCTTGTTCTATAGATTCTTGTATTATATTCGAATAACTACGTCACAAAATCATCATCCTCCAAATAATTACTAACGAAACTACCAATCTAGGGGAACTTGAAGTGCAAATTAACAACGATCTTCTATCCCCCGCTCCCTTTCAGTCCCTCAAATTTAAACTTGGGTCGTATTTAATTCTAAGGCCACTTAATTATGTTATTTGAAACTAAAGATCTAGCATTTATACATGCTAGCATCCTTCTTCCAATTTCTTCAAAAACGAAACCAAATCACGGCAGTTCAAATATGAAATATCCGATGCCGCAATCAATTTAGCAACAAATACTGAGAAAGAAACAAAAAATTTACCATAGGTTCGCCTTTACTAAACGTGTTAGATAAAAGCACCGCAGGCTCATTAGAGATGGCGGGTTTCTTCGGCGAGAAAAATTTCATTGCGAAGTACCAGAAAACCGCCATCCGTACGACTCCAGCTATAGTCTGACCTAACCCTCCTCCGCCTTGTGCGACGGCGCCGCCTTGTTGGCGCTGTTCCCCAGCCGCCGGAGCGGCTTGTACTTGAGACATCGCTGATTAGTGCGGAGAACCCCGATCTAGAGACGAGAGAGAGATTTGCCTGGTGGAGATGGATTATTTATGTGTGAGAGATATTTTGTTAATCTAACCCTGTACTAATTGGAATCTGTACTTAATAATAGAATATTATAACAAGACTATAAGTAGTCTATTAAAAATTAGCATTTTTATTGTTCGGAATATTAAAAAAATAGTTATCTTGAATTGAATTTAAATCGTTGGCACAAAGTTTGTATGAAATTGTTGAAGGCATTCATTGTTAATTTTACTATAATTAGAAATATATTACATTCTATTTTAAGAAATTCAAGAAACATGGAAACCAACATTCCAGTACTTCAAAAAAATATTCCATTAATTCCTTGGCTGCCACAGCCAAGTTTTTAAAAAAAAAAATTATTGGTAATAACAACTTTTTTTAGCTTGCTAAGTAAGCACGGAGTGGAAATAAATTTACAAAAGTAGGTTGAGAAAAATTATAGTTTTTTATAGGGTGTTGTATAAAATATATGTGGAACTTGCAGTCGGAATAAAGTAAATATAATGACGTCCCCGTCAGAACGAGTTCTCTTTTAAATCGAGATACACCTGGTCTACAAAAAAAGTCGTCGTTATCTACTACACAAACTGTCTGTCAGTGATTCCGGTCTATGACCCCAAAAAAGAACCAAAGCCCCGGAAACATTGTCTTTGTATTTAACGGCTCCGACCTATTGCAAATCGCTGCGGCTACTGTACGTGTTATCTATAAAGCCGACTTTTACGTATGATATGACCCGCTACACAAAAATACAAAGTACACATACACGTAAAGGCAGCATTTTTTATATGCGCATCTCAGATGAAGAAGATATTTTCGCAAGAGCCGAGACTCATAGATATATCAAATATGTTATCATATTTATGTAGGCAGCTGTACATCTTCCAGACTGCAGTTTCAATAGGACGGATTAATTAAGTAATCATCACTTACACGGTGAACATCATCAAGATCATCACAGAGAAACAGAGGTCAGACCAGACTAACCGGCGCTCAATTAGAATTCGCGTCCTCTCAGATATCTCAAACTTTGCGTGACTTTTTGCAATATCTCAAACGTTCAAATACATCATGCACGAATCTCAAAGCTCAAATAATACTGGCCCCCTACGTTTCCCCGAATAAGCACCGGACACGTCGGTCATGCAAAAATTGTGATATCTCAGAGGATACGCACTCGCTCAATTATTGGTTCGTTTCCTCTGAGATATCTCAATTTTTGCGTGACCGACGTGTCCGGTTTCTATTCGGGGCACAGTAGGGGGCCAGTATTATTCGAGCTTTGAGATTCGCGCGAAACGTATTTTAACGATTAAGATGTTCCAAAAGGTCACGCAGAGTTTGAGATATCTCAGAGGATGCGAATTAGCTCAATTACTGGAGAAATTAAAGAACGAGGAATCATCTGGCATTGATGCACGCAAGGACACAAGGGGTGCGACGTGCGAGTGTAATATAATCCGTCTGATCTTGATCGGACAGAAAAAAAACAGGATTGATTTCTCCGACTAAGGGAAATTGAAATTCAAATCACACAAAGTAACTCAGATTTTGAGTTCAAATCCGGACCGTCGGATCTGTTTTAGCACGAATAAAGGGGGCCGTGCGTTTCACCTCAGGCCGGATGGGTCCAGATTCCGATCAGACGGTCTTGATTTAAACAACAAAATTCAGGGGATACGGACTCGAGAAATGGAGAGAAGACGATCTCAGCCCGTCGTTTCTAAATTCCAGTCCAAAGCCCAGTTGTTCACCTACTGCTGGATCGCAAAATCACAGGCCTTTTCACAGAAAATACTTTTACAAGCCCATTAATTCACATACAAGTTTTATTTTCCTTTTTGCTTTCGGCCCGTTAATCAAATTTTAGGCTCTTGAAAGTTGTAAAGCATGCCGTGCTGTGAAAAAAAATGCAAAATGATTTAAACCGGATTGAAATTTTGGTCGGACTTATCTTAGATGATCGGGCTTCTTTAAAATTCGTATTCAGATTAAAATTAACAGTTCGACTCGCACTCTACGAGGTGAGGTACCTCACTGGATCAAAACTTGATGGAGCAAGTCTGATGTTAATCAAATTCAAATAATTAAAAAGCTCTCTAATTGTCTAGTTTCCAAAATATATGTGTAAATAATGAATTACTCATATGAACTTATAAATATATTCTCGTTATTTACTTTTCTATAGGAAAGTCAGGTTAAAGCATTTAATTTCTTCTTAACATAACAGCTTGCATAGATTTGTGATCTCATATGTTAATCGAATTCAAATAATTAAACATTTAATACCAGATATGTTATTTTCTATAAATCCAGTAATAAGAGACAAACGCAGTTAATTTTACGCATTCAATGAGCACCGAATAATTTGTTTACTCGTCCCTTCTGAACAGAAGTTAAAACATTCACTTCTCAATCCTTAAAAAAAATCATTTATTTATTTTTTTAAAATTGAGTCTGCAGAAATATTAGTGTAAAATTATAAAAAAGAAAATTGAAAGAAGAATCTTTCATCTTTTCTTGTTCATAAAAATAAATCATTCATATTTCGAATATCTTCCCTACAGAAGACAGAAATTTATATTTTGAAATGCATGCAACCAATTGTGAACCAATAAGTTAAATTTTTCTATATAAATAAAAAATTAAGATTCGTAGAAATAATATGAAGGGTTTAAAATTAATCTTTGGTCTAGTAATAAAAAGAGAACACTCTTTTTATTTGAGGCCGTGAGTTTTTTTTGTAAACAATAAATAAAAGTTGGCACGTTTGACATCTACATTTCTTATTAAAAAAATATGCATGTGTTAAAAAAAAAAGCAGCTTCTCAGATCAACCTTTTGTTTTAAGGAAAAATCATCATTTCGTATTTTATGTTTTTCTATTGGTAATTTAAAAATGGAAAATAATAGTAATTTTCTTTTTAAACCAATTCGAATTTATTTTTGATATCCATTAAATTAAAAACAAATATAATTATAATATATCTGTGAATATTCAATTAAGAAAAATTTGATAAGCGTGTACATGGTTTTGTAATTATCTAGTTACAAAATACATCTCGTCGAGCCAAGAATATAAACACGTACAAGTTTAAATACATACCAATACCAGAATAATTAAACCGTAAAATTTTGATCTACAACTACAAAATTCTACAATTTTATTCAATTCTAACCTCATTTTAACATAGCGGATGAAAGAATGGAGGCAAAATTGAGAATAAAATAGCCTAAAAAATTTGTCATTTGACACCATTTAAAATCGGATTCCACGAGCATAGATTACAGGAATTTTTTTATAAACCATAAATAGAAAGTTGAAAGATAGAAAACCAATATGATTATTTTAGAATTTCGAAAAACCATAAAAACCGAGAATTAATCTCGGTTTGAAAAAAAAAATTCCCAGAGATCCAAATTCAGTTTTGGTCTCTCCAACTACACCAATGCCACACGGTCAACTGTGACTAGAGTGAGTGAAAAGTTAAAAAAAAATTAAAAAAATGGTGAGACCCAATCTTAATTTGGGTCTGAGGGAAAACAAAATTTCAGACCGAGATTAAGTTTCGGTTTTTATGGTTTTTCAAAATTTCAGTGCAATCATATTGGTTTCCTAACTTTGACTTTTCTATTTATGGTTTATAAAAAAATTTCCTAAATTACATTCTGAACTGGCACATAGAAAATCCACATTCTATTATTTCATCCTTTCAGATAAATACTCTTGCGAGAGGGACTGAATTGAAAATAGAATGAGTTTGATTGAAATTTTTACAACTCAGTCTTACTATATTTTGTCATAGTTTTATACAAATTCTATTTCTGTACATTATCTTTTTCTTTTAATATTCTAAAAATGCTAAACAAGTCAGCAAAAAATGTTTGCAACAGTGAACTCCCATATCATGATAAAAAAATGAATCCAGTTAGTATGACATCGTACCATATGACACAACTCCAAAATTGATTGAATATAGTTCAAACGACTAATTCAAACCGTTCAAACCAATTTACTTTATGAGTGATGCATTTACATACAATTTATTTATATTTTCGAATTATTTTATTATTAAATCAAGCAGTCAAAAAAGTTGAAAAATAAATGCATTCAAATTAACTTAAAAACTCACACATTTGACCGCTTGACTTAATACTAAATAAATTCGAAAAATTATAAAATTTGCATGTAACGCACAACTAATGAAGTAGATCGGTTTGAACGGTTTGGATTCACCGTTGGAAATCGATTCGGTAGATTTGAAAGTTGATGTTGTATAAACTGAAATGACACTAATGTTACAAAAGTATACACTACCGTCTCTAATAAATAACCGTATATTAATTAATCATGCTAAGACTTGTCGTACTTTATGATGATTTAGCGACATTGTTAAAAGGTCAATTGGTCGAGATAGGAGTAGGTCCGATGGGCATCGGACCTACTTTTAGGTTCGATTAGCTCTAATACCGTACGATTATATTGAGATTTGTGCGCACCGAAATTAAAAAATACTTGTAAGAATTTTAATGAGTTTGCACGAATCTTGATGCAGATATGATGGTCAGTTCACCCATCGAAAAAGGTAGGTCCGATGGGCATCGGAACTAGTCTCAATTGCAATTGGTCATGGTTTGTTAGGTGTTGCTTGCGTCAAGTTATTGTCAGCAACAAACTGTTTCTCCTGTACCAAACAAAATTTTAATTTTTGATCTTCTATGGATGACACTTTACTGACAAATGTGTGAGGGGTCCGAAGAAATAATTCCCCGATAACAAGATGCAACGGGCCGTGCTTTTTATTAATAACCATAAAAAATTAATAAAAATAACTATATATGAAATTTAAGTTTATAAATAATCAAACCGCTCCACAGTGGGGTAGTCCTCTATTGAGAGAAAATCGCCTCCCTGGAAGCGGTCCTATTTTTTTTTAGATAGTTATACTAATTATAGAGTTTATATTATGACAAAAAAGAATTATATTATTTGTTGTATATGCATTTACTAATTAAGTAAAAATTTCATATATGATTATTTTTATTAATTTTTTTTATTGTTATTAATTAAAAAATCGGTGGAACGCGTGTTTTCCTTGATAACAAGATGCAATCGTAAGGCGACACGTGGTTCTTGCAACAGTAGATTTCGTAGAGCTGAATCTCTGTTTCCACCCGCAATGAGACTATATTTATTTATACGTTTGTGCCGTATAAACTTGCATAGTAATGACTGCAGCATTATTCAGTTGGTCATGTTTAGTTGGATTGAAAATATGTTAATTTTAAGAATAAGTTATTTGGTATTTTGTTGGATTAGAACAGTTATAGTAGAGAATCAAACTTATTTGTCTCATCAGAAAAAAAATATTCTCACAAAAAATTAGAACAATTTATTCTAATATGAAAAATATCAATTTTGTTATTTTAGTTATTTTAAAATTGAACCAGAGGGTCCGGTTTCGAGGAAAAATCGCTCAACTTTACACGGAGACCCTTTAAATTATAATATTATAAGCGAATATGATTTTCCCCCAAAATACCCGTCTCATTCTGCAGACAAAATGAGTTCAGTATTAAATATGTTATAAAACCATTTATATACTCGTATATTTTGGTTTGTGAATGGGCCATAAAATATATATACAATAATGTTAATGTAGTAGATATATTATCATTTTTTTTTGCATTCGAATATTGATCATTTGGTATGAAAAATAATATAATTATTGTTCGTTGTATGTTGACCTTGATCTTGACACAACTAATAATGCATGCCATACATTTTTTTTTATAAATAATAATACAGTAAAAAATTACTTGTGTTTGCTAACTATTAATTATTTTTTTTGTTTTACCTTCACGGCAATAAATTTTGAATCCTGCATATCTTATTTTATATTAATTAAAAAATATGGTAATAATGTTTTTCATTCACTTGCTTTAGTTGGTACTTGGTAGATAGTTGACTCGAAATAAACTACCCTACAAAATGTTTTATATTAGGCACACAATTTAAATAAGATAAGTTATTGTGTACATTTTTCCTAATTTGAATTTTTACATGAATAATATACTTTCTACTAATATGGTTGCAAATTATCCTTTCATATATATTTCATAATTCTTTCTTTTCAACTATAGGTAATAAGTGTGAAAGAGATGACCTTAATTAAGTCAAGACAGCTATTCGGAATAGCAATGTGCATCCAAACGATATTTTTTTTCTATTCGGAATAGCGAGAATAGCTGCTATTCTCTATTCCCTGAAAATGTTGAAATAGTTACTATTTGAAAGTATGAATAGAGAAAAAAAAATGTTTAGTACCGTTAACACAGTTCCGAAATGATAAAATTGACACCACTTATTTTATCTTTACATTGTGATAATTCATTTGAGACCCCACTTGCTTATCTTTTCTCTTAATAAGCATCTTGTTAACACTATTGTTTATCGGTTACAGCTATTCACTATTCCAAATATACAATCCAAACAATATTTTTACTATTCCGAATAACACTATTTTCACACTATTCTGAAAATCATTATTTTTTCACTATTTTTATTTACTATTCTAAATAGTAGCTATTCTAACTATTCTAGAGTGCATCCAGACGTACTAAATAGTATACCAAAATAATGCGAGACTTCATATCTAGTATAACATCAACATGCTTCCTATAAATTGAAGGTTATAATCCACCCATGTATGACTATTTATATACAAAGTTTGTTTGCCTGTCGACATTGATTTGGTTTGCTTGAATAAAATATTTGGCGCATTACAAGGTATCTCTTGGCAATTTGCAAGAGCTATGCAACATGAACCCCACCAAAGTCCCAACCTTAAATTACAAATTTAAAATGAGCAACGAATGTACTATAAATAGAGGAAATTTTGTTACTCTCCGGTACAAGACGCATCCTGTGTAATTCTTTCTGTCTGGTCGCCTTATAATTCATATTATTACATTTTTTTTTTTTTAAATTACCTCCTACTGTACAAATTGGCGATGGATTTCTACTATAGACTAATTAATTAGTCACCCCAAAAAAAATCACCTATCGGCAAGTGAAAATAGGTTTTTTTAAATTGATCTATATTTCACACAATATATATATATATATATTTTTTTTTTGCGAAAGTGGAATTCCACCTGTTTTATTATGAAATAATGTTCATACAAAATGTGCATATTATCAAATATCCACTTATTCTAAACTAACAGAGCAACATCCATCTAACAAGCACATAATTCACAAAACAAGATAACAAGGTAACAAAATAAAATCCACTAATATAACCTACTGAAATAATTTTGTAATCGTTGGCACCTAAAATGGCCTTTGGGGATGAAATTGGTGATCAGAATCAAATATCTCAGTAAATATTTATTTAAATTTAGTAAATTAAACACTTGTGCCAGTACTAATCTGAACTCTCTTTTCTGTTTTTACTTTTTATTTAATTTGTTTATTTGTGGTGCACACTTGCATCCTGCCATGCCGCTTGGGTAGCAATCAATCAAAAACCTCCATTAGCTTAAATTAATATATTATTTGAATGTTAAATTAATGTTAGTAACCTTTTAATATTTCTAGAAATGTTTGATTCTTGATCAGGACAACAGGATGCCGGAGATTTTTATTTTTTTTTATTTTAATCTACACTTGATGAAAGTAATTAAGAAACAAACCTTATATTAACAATTGTTTTCTACTATTATCCTTTTCCATTTGAATTGCATCAATATCTGCACATAATATCAGCTGAACATTCAAAAAATAATTTTCTTTTTTGTCCAAAAAATCAATAGCAGAAACTATATAATTTTTCATGCAACTGACTATAATATAATGATAAATGTTATAAAAATAACTTGCATTACTATCAATTTGTCGCAAGGTTCTAAATAGCGCCGCTATAGCGTTTTTGGACCATAAAAGCTATGGTGGTATCGGCGCTATTTGGGCATAGCGCTGTTTTTTCAACCATTCCGCTATGACGCGATAAACACTATTTAAACCTTTGATTTTTCGTACCACCACGAGAGCATTTGAGTTCTCTCTAATTTTTCAAGTTTTGTTATACTTTTTTTTCTTCTTAACAATCGAAACTATCAATTTTCAATCAATCGGTTGCAAGTCATCGTAGCGTACAAACTATGCAGAATAAGCTTTCAATTGATGTAATTTGTTCAATATTTTTTTTATGTTGATCCCAGTAAAATGTATTTATTGTAAAAAAAAAAAAAGCCAATTAATATAGAATGATTATAATTATTTGAATGTGCATTTAAGTATTAGATCAAGCCGAATCTACTCTTAAAATGTTCGTCACGTTCTCTTTTATAATATAATTTGATTCGACACGTGTCGTGATTAGGCTTTGCTGATAGCTTTTATCTGGTATATATTTATTAACAGATTGATGATGTAATTGTGTGAATAAATTGGCATGGCACCAGACTATTATAGGTGGGGGTGAAAACGGTATGAATAATATCCGATTCGTATTCGAAAACTTAGATGTTGATATCTGATATCCGAACATCTGTGTAGATAAGGATACTGATATGATTTTACGTTTCAATTATTCGTTTCCGAATAGTAGATATATATCATATAGTTTAATATAAATTATGAAAATTTTATGTTATTCACCATTATAATCAAATAAATATTATGAACATGAATATTTTTCAATATTTTTTTATATTAGTTTAATAAATATCCGATTTGATAAGCATATAAGTAATTTTAATTAAAATTTTCTGGGTGCTAGTTTGGACTTTTCCCTTTTGTTTTCTATGCAAAAATATGTTCCTAATTAGATGATACCATTATTTGCGTTGACAAGCTATTAATTTTTTTTTGCTATAAACCCTATGGCAAATGATGTTCTTCTAGAAACATATATACTTTTGAAAGGACCCCACTACCAAATGAAAAATATTATTTTTATTTTATTATTTTCCTGTGAAGTTGCCTGATGAAGTTGGTTACAGTTCATCTGTGTACCTCCATTATCTTTATAAACAGTATAAAAGTATTTTAAGTATACTATTAAGCTCACAAGTTCCCCATAATTTTGTAGTTATTGTCAAGAAAGCGACATCAGATTTCATGTATTGCAATTTGTTTAGAAAAACCCAACATCTGGATTTCCTTGGGTTTTGAAACTGTTTGACAATAAATAAGAAATTGAGGGCAGTAGTACTGAGTTGTGAATTATTGATCCGACCCGTTAAGGTAGGTCGTATTTTATGATCCGACCCGTTAAGCATCATTTGTGAATTTTTTGGACGGTTTGTTGTTGCTTTTTACTCTTTAATTGTAATTTTTAATAACTTTTAGTCATTGCAAGTATGGAATTTGATAGATTAGAAATAATTTACATGTGAGTATTGAACTTGAACGATTTGCCATGAAGTCCAATGTGTTTATCAAGGATCGCAATCTGCTGCTCGTCAAATTAGCAAACAGGACTCAGCTTTCTCAAATCAAACCATTAATTCATATTGAGATTCGTGCATGAAAAAAATTCAACAGTTTGATTTAAAAAAGCAAGGTCCTGCTTGCCAATTTGGCGAGCAACGAAGTCGTATCAATTATTGTTTTTATTTCTTCATCTAAATATTGATTTACAACATATTTAATATTTTTTTATATAAATTGGTTCGAGTCAAGTTGACCACTTATATAAATTGTACACATTAATACATGTATGGAGTTTATATATCCGTCCATGTTCAATGTATCAAAATCTATGAAAAAGATTTATATACTGTTGTGTCTGGATAAATTGTCGTTTATATTAGAATATTTAATTCAAATGATAAATCATTAATTTCTCTATTCTTCATGAGATTGAGAGCACGTAAAATAAACGTATCAAATTAATTATAATAGATAAATTTTGCCACGTATTATTTTTTTGTAAATCGTGTACAAATTTTCCGATACATCAAAATTCATGCACTTAAATTTTACAAAATCTATCGTTATTTGTAGAAGTGCTCATCCAGCGTCAGAGCAACTCCATATCAGTAATTAAAAATGAATTTTTAAATAATTGTAAATTACTATTTATAAATTAAAATCTCTGGAATATCTAAACTTTTACATCCCTAAAACTAAAATTTCTAAATAGACTACGTGGCGATTAAAAATAATTTGAGCGAATTGTTTGGTCAGCATGTCAATTAGAAATAATTTCTAAAGAAATTTTGTTAAAAAATTTCTAAATAAGAAATGAGGTACATCTTTGAAACTAAAATAAAATTGCCACATCAAATTATATATCTCAAAAATTTCTTAGATGAGATGCTCTTGACTCTCCATCTCCCTTTCTTAAAATCTCCTGGGGGCTGGTAGTAGTAGGGTACATTTGGATGAACTCTAGAATAGCTAGAATAGCTACTGTTTAGAATAGTAAATAAGAATAGCTACTGTTTAAGAACAGTGCTATTCAGAACAGTGAAAAAGTTATTTGGATTGCATATTTGGAATAGAGTTTTGATGTAATAGCTATTGTTTAATAATTTACGTGTAAGATTAAATATAATATAATATAATATTATTTAAAATATTAGATTAGTATTAAATAAAATATGATATTAATATAATATAATATCAGTTCAAAGGAGAAATTGTGAAAATGCCACTCCAAAATCTTCAAATTGTGAAAATGCCACTCCAAACTTTCAAATTGTCAAAATGCCACTCCAAACTTCATTAATTTGTAAAAACGCCACTCCAAATAATTAATGACTAAAATATCCTCGTCCGTCCATCTCCGCCCCCGCCCCTCCGCCGCCTCCTCCCACCTCCTCTGCTTACTCGACCCTCGCCTGTCGCAAGAGGCGCAAGAAGTAGTTTCCGGACATGATTTTCCTCGCCCGCCTTCGCATTCTTCGCAACCCCTACTCCTCTGAATATTCGTGTAAATATGGATACTGATGTGGTCTTACGTTTCAATTATCCGTAATTGAATAGTAGATATATATCATATATTTTAATATATATTATGAAAAAATTATGTTATCCACCATTGTAATTAGATAAATATTATGTACTTAGTATTTTTTTTATATTATTTTAATAAATATCCGATATGATTCGTATCAGTATTCACATCCAGCTCATATCCGATATCTGTATCCAAAAAATTAAAAAGAGATATGAATACATTTTTACTATTATCCGCTCTGTATCAGCTCCATTTTCACTCCTAGTACAAAGACAACAATAGAATTATCACTTTCTGAGTACGTATTCTTTGAGATATCTCAATTTTTATGTGACCGACGTGTACGGTGCCTATTCGGGATAGAGCAGGGGCAATGTTTTTTTACACTGAGATTCGTGCAAAACATATTTGAACGGTTGAGATTAAAAAAACACTCAAGTTTGAGGGAAATTAATCTGCTGCGATTTTTTGGAATCGCAGGGTCCCTGCTTTTCCAGATCAAACTATTCATTTTTTTCGAAATGCACGAATCTCAAAAAAGTTTATTCTTATGTACGAATCTCGAAACAAATGAATAGTTTGATCTGGACAAGCAGGGACCCTGTAATTCCAAATAATCGTAGCAGATTTTTTTCCGAGTTTGAGACATCTCAGAGGATGTGAATTCTCGCTTAATTTTGCATATGTTATGTAAATAATATCAAGTAGCTAAGTACAACTTTACTGTATATGTGTGTTGTTGATATAATTTATATATGCAATAGAAATTAGAAAACGTCACAAGCTAAGGTTAATTTCGTAAGTCTCCATGTACTATTTAAATAATTCTGTACCACAAGTATACATATTTAATTCTGGTAATGTCCTAGTATTCTAGATATATAATATTCTTACTTTCTAGTTTAAACATCCGAATACTGTGATGATTGAGCAAACGTACTAATTGCAATAAACTATGGATCGACTTAGAAATTAATTAATACCGTCATTTATTCACAACACTTTAATTCTTTCACGTATTAATAAACATACACACCATTTTGGACACGGTAGTATGTTTGCCCTTTCAAAACATATTTTTTTAAATAACTATGACATGTGCTATCGGGAGTGGATAGCCCGTATGTCGAAAGTGAATTAGTTGAACTGAATCTCTCCTTATTTCGGTCGATAAGTCGAGATGGTGAATAGGCCAGCTTACTGCGGGATGTAAGCCGACTGAATGAAGAAAGCAGGAAGAAGATGCGAGATATCCGGACTCTTCCCTATCGATATCTCTCTCAGTGTATGCTTTTACTGGATAAAAATTCAATCCCCTCCAAGAAAATCTGAGGCTTTTTATACCTAGATCTCTAACCGTTCCTCCGCGGATTGATCGGAGAATGTGAGAACGGTTATGAGATCGTGGGTATAATGATGGGAATCGTGGGCGTGATTATGGAAATCGCGGAGGCGGTCATCCCGCACATGGCAATGCATGCCTTTATGTCAGTGCAACAGTCGGCATGCCGGGCTCAAATATGGGTTTCGACCTTGATGTTTTGTTAGGCTTTTCTTTCATATTCCAGACTGGCCTTGCAAAACAAGGTCCAAGTTCCTGTTTTTGTTTAAGCCCAAATAGAAATTAGGGCATGTGTAACATGGCTCTATCAAACTACAATTAAGAGAACCGATATTTGGTCTAGTGACAAAGGTAATGCTCTCTATGTGAGAAGTTGCATGTACGAAACTCGGAAGAGACAATTTTTTGTAGA
>CAXKVW010001456.1:5000-7500 GCA_964058825.1 Carex arenaria
TTGAAATTTCAAAAAAATTGAAATTTCAAAAAAAAAAACGGGGAAAAAATCTGGGAAGCCCCAGCGTCGGTGCTGACAGCCCCAGCGTCGGGGCTGACAGCGCCCAGCGTGCCGTGCTGACAGCCCCCAGCGTCGGTGCAGCGATAGTCCGACCCGGGTTTGCCACGAAAAAAAAAATTGAGCTTTGAAAAAAATTTGAAATTTGAAAAAAATTGAAATTTCAAAAAAATTGAAATTTCAAAAAAATTTGAAGTTAACAAAAAAAAAACGGGGAAAAAATCTGGGAAGCCCCAGCGTCGGTGCTGATAGCCCCAGCGTCGGTGCTGACAGCGCCCAGCGTTAGTGTTGACAGCCCCAGCGTCGGGGCTGACAACGCCCAGCGTTAGTGTGACAGCCCCCAGTTTTAGTGCGGACAGCCCCAGCGTCGGTGCAGCGGGAGTCCGAGCCGGGGTTGCCACGAAAAAATTAAAAATTTTGAAATTTGAAAAATTTTGAAATTAGAAAAAAATTGAAATTTGAAAAAAATTGATTTCCGAAAAAATTTGAAATTCGAAAAAATTTGAAATTTTGAAAAAATTTGAAATTTAAAAAAAAAATTGGATAAGAAGTGAAACCGGTCGAAAAATCGGGTAAAAAAATAGTTCAACACCCTTATTTTAACATGGGGGATTTGGAGGGGGTGGTAACCCAAGGGGTGGCTAGAGCCTAAAAATGCATATTCCCTATTAGGGGGGCAAGATTTTCAAGAAGGGTGCCCCCTCATGTGCACAAATGGGAGTGTACATGGCCCAAAGTAGCCGAAATGTAGCCCGAAGTAGCCGAAATGTAGCCCGAACTAGCCGAAATGTAGCCGAACTAGCCGAAAATTGGCCCGAAGTAGCCGAAAATGGCCCGAAGTAGCCGAAAGTCCCCGACGTAGCAAAAAAATGGCCAGAAGTAGCCAAAAGTCCCCGAAGTAGCCGAAATGTAGCCCGAAGTAGCCGAAATGTAGCCGAAGTAGCCGAAATGTAGCCGAAGTAGCCGAAAAATGGCCCGAAGTAGCCGAAAAATGACCCGAAGTAGCCGAAAGTGCCCGAAGTAGCTGAAAGTGCCCAAAGTAGCCGAAAAATGGATCGAAGTAGCCGAAAAGTAGCCCGAAGTAGCCGAAAAATGGCCCGAAGTAGCCGAAAAGTGCCCGAAGTAGCCGAGAAGTAGCCCGAAGTAGCCGAAAAATGGCCCGAAGTAGCCGAAAATTGCCCGAAGTAGCCGAAAAATGGCCCAAAATAGTCGAAAAGTGCCCGCAGTAGCCGAAAAATGACCCGAAGTAGCCGAAAGTGCCCGTAGTAGACGGAAAATGGCCCGAAGTAGCCGAAAAATGGCCCGAAGTAGCCCAAAATTGCCCGAAGTAGCCGAAAATTGCTCCGAAGTAGCCGAACATTGCCCCGAAGTAGCCGAAAAATGGCCCGAAGTAGCCGAAAAATAGCCCGAAGTAGCCGAAAGTCCCTGACGTAGCAAAAAAATGGCCCGAAGTAGCCGAAAGTCCCCGAAGTAGCCGAAATGTAGCCCGAAGTAGCCAAAATGTAGCCGAAGTAGCCAAAATGTAGCCGAAGTAGCCGAAAAATGGCCCGAAGTAGCCGAAAAATGGCCCGAAGTAGCGGAAAGTGCCCGAAGTAGCCGGAAAATGGCCCGAAGTAGCCGAAAGGTAGCCCGAAGTAGCCGAAAAATGGCCCAAAATAGTCGAAAAGTGCCCGAAGTAGCCGAAAAATGACCCGAAGTAGCCGAAAGTGCCCGTAGTAGACGGAAAATGGCCCGAAGTAGCCGAAAAATGGCCCGAAGTAGCCCAAAATTGCCCGAAGTAGCCGAAAAATGGCCCGAAGTAGCCGAAAAATGACTTGACGTAGCTGAAAGTGCCCGAAGTAGCCGAAATGTAGCACGAAGTAGCCAAAATGTAGCCGAAGTAGCCGAAAATTGGCCCGAAGTAGCCGAAAATTGCCCCGAAGTAGCCGAAAAATGGCCCCGAATTAGCTGAAATGTACCCCGAAGTAGCTAAAATGTAGCCGAAGTAGCCCAAATGTAGCCGAAGTAGCCGAAATGTAGCCCGAAGTAGCCAAAATGTAGCCAAAATGTAGCCGAAGTAGCCGAAAAAAGGCCCGAAGTAGCCGAAAATGGCCCGAAGTAGCCGAAAATTGGCCCGAAGTAGCCGAAAAATGACCCGAAGTAGCGGAAAGTGCTTGAGGTAGCGGAAAGTGCCCGAAGTAGCCGGAAAATGCCCCGAAGTAGCCTGAAAGTATCCCAAAGTAGCCGAAAAGTAGCCCGAAGTAGCCGAAAAGTGGCCCGAAGTAGCCGAAAAGTGCCCGAAGTAGCCGAAAAATGGCCCGAAGTAGCCGAAAGTGCCCGAAGTAGCCGGAAAATGGCCCGAAGTAGCTGAAAAGTAGCCCGAAGTAGCCGAAAAATGGCCCGAAGTAGCCGAAAAATGGCCCGAAGTAGCGTTGGTGCAGTAGCGCCCTTAGCGTTAGCACTT
>CAXKVW010001456.1:17500-22322 GCA_964058825.1 Carex arenaria
GCCGGGGTTGCCACGAAAAAATTAAAAATTTTGAAATTTGAAAATTTTGAAATTTGAAAAATTTTGAAATTAGAAAAAAATTGAAATTTGAAAAAAATTGATTTCCGAAAAAATTTGAAATTCGAAAAAATTTGAAATTTTGAAAAAATTTGAAATTTAAAAAAAAAATTGGATAAGAAGTGAAACCGGTCGAAAAATCGGGTAAAAAAATAGTTCAACACCCTTATTTTAACATGGGGGATTTGGAGGGGGTGGTAACCCAAGGGGTGGCTAGAGCCTAAAAATGCATATTCCCTATTAGGGGGGCAAGATTTTCAAGAAGGGTGCCCCCTCATGTGCACAAATGGGAGTGTACATGGCCCAAAGTAGCCGAAATGTAGCCCGAAGTAGCCGAAATGTAGCCCGAACTAGCCGAAATGTAGCCGAACTAGCCGAAAATTGGCCCGAAGTAGCCGAAAATGGCCCGAAGTAGCCGAAAGTCCCCGACGTAGCAAAAAAATGGCCAGAAGTAGCCAAAAGTCCCCGAAGTAGCCGAAATGTAGCCCGAAGTAGCCGAAATGTAGCCGAAGTAGCCGAAATGTAGCCGAAGTAGCCGAAAAATGGCCCGAAGTAGCCGAAAAATGACCCGAAGTAGCCGAAAGTGCCCGAAGTAGCTGAAAGTGCCCAAAGTAGCCGAAAAATGGATCGAAGTAGCCGAAAAGTAGCCCGAAGTAGCCGAAAAATGGCCCGAAGTAGCCGAAAAGTGCCCGAAGTAGCCGAGAAGTAGCCCGAAGTAGCCGAAAAATGGCCCGAAGTAGCCGAAAATTGCCCGAAGTAGCCGAAAAATGGCCCAAAATAGTCGAAAAGTGCCCGCAGTAGCCGAAAAATGACCCGAAGTAGCCGAAAGTGCCCGTAGTAGACGGAAAATGGCCCGAAGTAGCCGAAAAATGGCCCGAAGTAGCCCAAAATTGCCCGAAGTAGCCGAAAATTGCTCCGAAGTAGCCGAACATTGCCCCGAAGTAGCCGAAAAATGGCCCGAAGTAGCCGAAAAATAGCCCGAAGTAGCCGAAAGTCCCTGACGTAGCAAAAAAATGGCCCGAAGTAGCCGAAAGTCCCCGAAGTAGCCGAAATGTAGCCCGAAGTAGCCAAAATGTAGCCGAAGTAGCCAAAATGTAGCCGAAGTAGCCGAAAAATGGCCCGAAGTAGCCGAAAAATGGCCCGAAGTAGCTGAAAGTGCCCGAAGTAGCCGGAAAATGGCCCGAAGTAGCCGAAAGGTAGCCCGAAGTAGCCGAAAAATGGCCCAAAATAGTCGAAAAGTGCCCGAAGTAGCCGAAAAATGACCCGAAGTAGCCGAAAGTGCCCGTAGTAGACGGAAAATGGCCCGAAGTAGCCGAAAAATGGCCCGAAGTAGCCCAAAATTGCCCGAAGTAGCCGAAAAATGGCCCGAAGTAGCCGAAAAATGACTTGACGTAGCTGAAAGTGCCCGAAGTAGCCGAAATGTAGCACGAAGTAGCCAAAATGTAGCCGAAGTAGCCGAAAATTGGCCCGAAGTAGCCGAAAATTGCCCCGAAGTAGCCGAAAAATGGCCCCGAATTAGCTGAAATGTACCCCGAAGTAGCTAAAATGTAGCCGAAGTAGCCCAAATGTAGCCGAAGTAGCCGAAATGTAGCCCGAAGTAGCCAAAATGTAGCCAAAATGTAGCCGAAGTAGCCGAAAAAAGGCCCGAAGTAGCCGAAAATGGCCCGAAGTAGCCGAAAATTGGCCCGAAGTAGCCGAAAAATGACCCGAAGTAGCGGAAAGTGCTTGAGGTAGCGGAAAGTGCCCGAAGTAGCCGGAAAATGCCCCGAAGTAGCCTGAAAGTATCCCAAAGTAGCCGAAAAGTAGCCCGAAGTAGCCGAAAAGTGGCCCGAAGTAGCCGAAAAGTGCCCGAAGTAGCCGAAAAATGGCCCGAAGTAGCCGAAAGTGCCCGAAGTAGCCGGAAAATGGCCCGAAGTAGCTGAAAAGTAGCCCGAAGTAGCCGAAAAATGGCCCGAAGTAGCCGAAAAATGGCCCGAAGTAGCGTTGGTGCAGTAGCGCCCTTAGCGTTAGCACTTCTAAGTAAAATGGGGGGGAAACCTGGGGGATTTCCAGGGGGTGGTAACCCTGGGCGTGGCTGGAGACCCAAAATGCATATTCCCTATTAGGGGGCAAGGATTTTCGGAAAGGGTGCCCCTCCATGTGCATGCCGGGTGGTGTACATGGCCCCTGAGGTACACGCACGGGAGTGTACATGGCCCGAAGTAGACGAAAAATGACCCGAAGTAGCCGAAAAATGACCCGAAGTAGCCGAAAGTAGCCGAAAAGTGCCCGAAGTAGCCGATAGGTGCCCGAAGTAGCCGAAAAATTGCCTGAGATAGCTGAAAAATGGCCCGAAGTAGCCGAAAGTGCCCGAAGTAGCCGAAAAAGGACCCGAAGTAGCCGAAAAGTGGCCGAAGTAGCTGAAAAATTGCCCGAGGTAGCCGAAAAATGGCCCGAAGTAGCTGAAAGTGCCCGAAGTAGCCGAAATGTAGCACGAAGTAGCCGAAATGTAGCCGAAGTAGTCGAAAATTGGCCCGAAGTAGCCGAAAAATGGCCCGAAGTAGCCGAAAGTCCCCGACGTAGCCAAAAAATGGCCCGAAGTAGCCAAAAGTCCCCGAAGTAGCCGAAATGTAGCCTGAAGTAGCCAAAATGTAGCCGAAGTAGCCGAAAAATGGCCCGAAGTAGCCGAAAGATGGCCCGAAGCAGCAGAAAAATGGCCCGAAGCACCCGAAAGTCCCGACGGGTTGGGGGCAGGGCGTCTTTGCGTGGCGCGCCCTGCCCCGAAGCATATGCATATGCAGCCACGCGTACACACAACGCAGTGTACGAAGTCCCGACGGGTTGGGGGCAGGGCGTCTTTGCGTGGCGCGCCCTGCCCCGAAGCATATGCATATGCAGCCACGCGTACACACAACGCAGTGTACGAAGTCCCGACGGGTTGGGGGCAGGGCGTCTTTGCGTGGCGCGCCCTGCCCCGAAGCATATGCATATGCAGCCACGCGTACACACAACGCAGTGTACGAAGTCCCGACGGGTTGGGGGCAGGGCGTCTTTGCGTGGCGCGCCCTGCCCCGAAGCATTTGCATATGCAGCCACGCGTACACACAACGCAGTGTACGAAGTCCCGACGGGTGGGGGGCAGGGCGTCTTTGCGTGGCGCGCCCTGCCCCGAACTATATGCATATGCAGCCACGCGTACACACAACGCAGTGTACGAAGTCCCGACGGGTGGGGGGCAGGGCGTCTTTGCGTGGCGCGCCCTGCCACGAAGCATATGCATATGCAGCCACGCGTACACACAACGCAGTGTACGAAGTCCCGACGGGTTGGGGGCAGGGCGTCTTTGCGTGGCGCGCCCTGCCCCGAAGCATTTGCATATGCAGCCACGCGTACACACAACGCAGTGTACGAAGTCCCGACGGGTTGGGGGCAGGGCGTCTTTGCGTGGCGCGCCCTGCCCCGAAGCATATGCATATGCAGCCACGCGTACACACAACGCAGTGTACGAAGTCCCGACGTGTTGGGGGCAGGGCGTCTTTGCGTGGCGCGCCCTGCCCCGAAGCATATGCATATGCAGCCACGCGTACACACAACGCAGTGTACGAAGTCCCGACGGGTTGGGGGCAGGGCGTCTTTGCGTGGCGCGCCCTGCCCCGAAGCATATGCATATGCAGCCACGCGTACACACAACGCAGTGTACGAAGTCCCGACGGGTTGGGGGCAGGGCGTCTTTGCGTGGCGCGCCCTTCCCCGAAGCATATGCATATGCAGCCACGCGTACACACAACGCAGTGTACGAAGTCCCGACGGGTTGGGGGCAGGGCGTCTTTGCGTGGCGCGCCCTGCCCCGAAGCATATGCATATGCAGCCACGCGTACACACAACGCAGTGTACGAAGTCCCGACGGGTTGGGGGCAGGGCGTCTTTGCGTGGCGCGCCCTGCCCCGAAGCATATGCATATGCAGCCACGCGTACACACAACGCAGTGTACGAAGTCCCGACGGGTTGGGGGCAGGGCGTCTTTGCGTGGAGCGCCCTGCCCCGAAGTATATGCATATGCAGCCACGCGTACACACAACGCAGTGTACGAAGTCCCGACGGGTTGGGGGCAGGGCGTCTTTGCGTGGCGCGGCCTGCCCAGAAGCATATGAATATGCAGCCACGCGTACACACAACGCAGTGTACGAAGCCCCGACGGATGTTTCAATTTTCGCGTACGGCAGGCCTAAATGCGCTGCTATATCTGGTTGACTTGCACATCGGTTGTCTTCTGGTCATTTTGGCTGGGGACGGCGGTGTTGTGGGCGCTAGTGCAGCGTTTCTAGTACTGTGGCGTCGCATGAGTTGTTCTGGACTTGCTCTGCATGTCGGGCTCCCTGCACTTTTTGTGCGGCCAACCGACATGGGGCTGTCTCTTCACTCTCCCTCTCGTCAATGAATTTGTCGGGGCTGGGATGCTTGTGATCGGTTGCCTGTGTAGTTCTACCCTGTTGCAGGTAGTGAAGTTGTCCCTTGATTGCTATTTGCTTGCCTTTCTGACATTTTGTTGTCGTTTGGGCAGCCGAAATGATGGCGAAATCCTTGTGTAGGTGCGTGGTCGAATGGCCTGGTTGCTATCACTTGGATTTTTGCCGCCTCTCACAGATGCAGTGCCTAGTGCTAGCTCTGCGTGACTTTACTCCGCAGACTTCGGGAGGTCCCTTGTACGAATCATTGCGACGTGGGCGCCGTTTGTCGTGTTGCTTGTTTGGCACGCAAATCGTATTGTTCTGTCTGGAGTCGGGAT